>CM075214.1:12886311-12933751 GCA_037577465.1 Liposcelis bostrychophila | reverse complement strand
AAAATCACTTCATCCATTTTTTTTTTAAACCAAATTAATTTGGGTAGCCCGATCGATTTTTTTTCTATACTCTATATGATGACATGATTTATATGTCTGATTTAAAACATAGTGGGTGTTTTTTCCTGTTTTGTAATCGAACTCGTCGTATCCATCATTCCCTGATGTGTTCTCTCATTCCGGATCGCTTGAAAGCTTTATCTGTAAAGTAAAATGATTGAAGCTCCTTCTTGTTTGTTTGCTTAGCTATTGACGAGAAAGATCTCCTTTCTTTCTCCCGGGGAGGTTTCTTCTGGGTTTTCCTCAATTCACTGTTGGATAGCTCAATCTTTTGTATACAAATTGAAAACGGTTTAAGTCATTGGAGATGAAGAAATGGAGGGAGAAAAAAAAAGAAAGAAAAAAGAACCGAAAAACAAAAAAAAAAGGATTTTTTTTTTTTTTTTTTTTTTTTACGGAAGATGTCTTTGATTTTCCCTCTTTCCATCTCGTTTTAGCTCACTCCAATATTTATTAAGATAGAAGCGAAGCATCTGCAATTACCTAATGCTTGATAATTTATTGATGGTCACAAGTTCAAAGTTAGAAACTTTCCTCGTTTTCTTAATCTGCGGATAAGGATTTTAAAAAGTACCGCGGAAAAAATGTTTTTTTTTTTTTCCTTTTTATTTTTTTATTTTTTAATTCCGTCGCAAAAATCCGAATGTTCGGCATTTAATACATCAAACAAGAATTGGGACTCTGGGAATTGGGCAAGAAAGCTGTAATTCTAAATGCATTTTGTGAGGAACGCACTTTGTGAGAAACGCATAAAAGTGCTCTTTTTGGAAAGCATTTTGTAAAAATGTTTTCACCAAAAATAAAATATTGAAAAACGCAAATATTTTTCGTAAATATTTCGAATTTTTCGCTAATCTCTTAAATTTTTCGTTAAATTTTTAAAATTTTAGTTAATTTTTAGTTAATTTTCGTTAATTTTTCGTTAATTTTTCTTCAATTTTTCTTTAGAACATCATTAATTTGTCTAAATTATTCTTTATTTTCCGTTAATTTTTTTAATTAACGGAAATCTTTTTGATAATTGAATTTTTGATAAAATGGATTATCATTTTTTTTAGTTAATTTTTTAATTGATAAAAATGATCAAAGGTTATGGGCGAAATAACACCGAGACAAAATTGCCGTTCGAGCGATTGTCGAGGTGTTTACTATTTTTGCAGTAAAACTTCTTTAGTCGCAAATTTTATTGAAAAGCGATTTTTAAATATTTTTCGATCATTTTAATATTAAAATTTTAACTTCAAAAATCTTGAATGACATTTTGACTATTTGAAATTTTAACTTTGAAGACTTCAAAAAAAATTTTGACTAAATTTTTTTCAACTTTTGATTTTCTTTATCAAAAATTTAAAATTTTTTTCGTGCCAGGAGCAAAATGCATTTAGAATTATTGCTTTCTTGTCCAATTTTCAGGCGTACCTCCACTAAGACGTATTCACGTCAAAAAATTATATCCATAAATTTGCAAAATTTTTGATTTAAAAAAAATTATATGCATAAATTTTGGTAAGATTAAAAAAAAAAAAAATTTTTGACGTGAATACGTCTTAGTGGAGGTACGCCTGAAAATTGGTCACGTCACGTCTTTTTTTTTTTTTTTTTAGTTAAATTGTTTTATTAACTTTTTTTTCCACTTTTTGTAAATTGATGTAAAAAAGATCAATATAAATTAAATTAAATTAAATTAAATTAATATTGCAGTATGTGTTACACAGCGGGTATGTCTTCCCGCAGTATGTGTTACACAGCTTGTACGTCATACCGCAGTAAGTCTTACACACCGGATACGTTGTTTCCGATAAAAAAAAGCTGTCTTTTTTTTTACAAAAAAAAAGATTAATTTTTTGGCTTTTATTGTATTTTTTCGAACTTAATGCTCGAGGAGGCTTTTTTCCCGCCGCTAATTTGAAAAAAAAAAAAAAAAAAAAAATCAGAAAAACTTATACAAATAAAAAAAGTAAAGGGTGGCACCTCCGAAAATCCAAACTTCGGAAAATAAGAAACCACCCCACTTACTAACTATTATTATTATTATTATTTTTTTTTTTTTTTTTTTTTTTTTTTTGCATGCTCTATTTCCGATCCGAAAAAAAAAAAAAAAAAAACATTTGGTTCTGACGTAGAAGAGCAAATGGAAAGCTTTCCACAGATTTGACGATGGTTTATATCACAAAGGTCAAAACTGTGAATCACTCCTCATATAATGTTTACAAAGCCTGCGAGGTTTAATCATGCATCATGGAATAATCTCACCGACTGACAATTGTACTCACACATCCGCTTCGAATCATTCAACCATCCGGTTTTATGGAAAAACTTTTCATGCTTTTGTTACCTGAAATCAGAGGGAAAACAAAATTGGGCTAAAAAAGTGATGACTGAGAAAAAAAAAAAAAAAAAAAAAACACGAAATTGCTCTGCGTTTTCCTTTTCGAAAAAAGGAAAAAACTAAGCAATAAAATCGTAAAAAAAAGGAGGGACATGCATGAATAATCAAAGAGCACCTCGGCCCGTTCGGCAAAAACTTGTTTTCTGAAAAGTTAGATCCTTTCTAAATTTTTCAGTATATATTATACAGCGGTATAATAAATATTGCGGTATGATATACCCCCTATATAATATACTATTTGTATATCATACATCAGGTTGATTCAATGCCTTCGTATCAGTCATCATGAGATCAGATTGATCCAGCGGTGATGATCAAAATTGATCAAATGTGCTCTAGGCCCTTTAAGGCTTTTTTTCCTCGTTCTTCATATTCTTTTTTACTGCCGTTCTTAATCTCTCCTTTTGCTTCATTCCCGTTTCTAATAAAACAAAAGTGATATCTCAGAAAAGAAGAAAACTCGGAATTTAAAAGTCTTTTCTTTTTTTTTTTTTTCTTCTGCGGAAGAAAAAGTTGATTTCTTTTTGACAAAGCAGAAAACTTCAACTTACAGGCAGAACATAAACCGAGGAGTTCGATAGGACAGAAAACATTCATTTATTATTCGGATTTTTTTTTTTTTCTTTCTCCGTTTTTTCTTTTTTTTTTTTTCATCCAGGATGCTTCTGGTCGTGGACCATATTTCCTTCGTTTTATGACTCCTGCTCTCATTCTAAGCACGTGCATCGTCCACTTTTGAAATTTCATTTCACATCTCCCCGGCTTTACTTGCCATCTCTTTTTTATTTCCTTTTTTAAATATGTCACAAAATGTTATATATCAAAGTGATAAATATTTTACTTTGTCTTTTTGTACATAGGTACATCGTTTGTTATAAATGTCTTTTATATCGACACGTCATACATCACGTGTAGGAGTTTTTTTTTTTTTTTTTTTTTTGGAAAAAATAATTTTTTTTTTTTCCCTTGCATCGAAAATCGCGAATCTCACGACTAACTCGGTTAACTCTCTAATAGACCCGTCCTTAGCTTTCCATTTCCCGAAGGAGATGTAATTCAGCTGATTAGAGTTTCAAAATGGACTTGAAGTCTTGAGATTGTGACACCCTTTTTCACCCCCTCTGGGACGACTTTATTTTTATTTTTTTTAAAGGTCTTTTTTTTCTAGTTTTTTTTTTTAACAATCCCGACGTATTCCTCGAATCGATTTCCACGTATCTTTTTGTAAATAAACAAGTGTATTTTTTTTTTTTTTTTTTTTTCGAGCCTCAATTTTTTTTTTTTTTTTTTTTTTTTTTTCTAATGAAACTTGTATCATTAAATTTGGATCGCTCCGGAAATATACTTCGCTCCGGGAATCCCCCTGGAGTTTTCGTTCAATCCAAAGGCGAGGAGAAGAGATTATTTTGAATACGGTATTTTCTAACTTGTTTTGATGCTTCTCGTCTGAATTAAGTTCCAAACCGAATTTGACACTTTGCCGCGGAATATTTTACATGCATTTTCTCTCTCTCTTGCCTCCTTTTCATCTCCCGACGTCTTTAAGAGCCCCCCCTTTCCCTACTTACTTCCTGGAACCCCCCCCCCCCCAACCGTTTTCGCGAATAAAGAGGGGAAGGGAATTCGCCTCTCGTTTAGTATTCAAAACAACATGCCGATGAAAAAACAACCGTGAAAAATGACTCGATCCCCTTAATGTTTGTGCAGGGAAAGAAAAGAAAAAAAAAATGGAAAAAACCAAGACGCTTTGAATTTTTTTTTTTTTTTTTTTTTTTTTTTTGCGCGCGCTTGGTTTTGGAGGGAAAAAAATTGTTTTGCACTGGAAACGTAATTAATTAGCATGTTATTCGTGTACAGTCTGATGTAAAAACATATTACCTCAAGGTTGACAAACTTTTTTTTTTTTCATTATTTTTATTATTTTTATTATTATTTTTTTTTTTCTCTGTTTCTCTCGTTTTTTTGACGTCTTAAAAAGGAGCATTAATAATAAATGCAACGTCGGGCTTTTCTTCCTTATACTTCCTTCAAATAAAAGCGGATAAATTTTCCTTCGGGATCTCGCGGGCAAACTTACAAATAATACGCCTATTATAAAATGATAAGTTAATTTAAGTTTGCTTTATGGAGATGGTAAACATTTACAACATTATTTATATCACCTATCTTCTTATATATTAAAATTTTGCCCCCCCCCCCAACCCCCGTCTCGATAAAATTTCAAAGTCTTTTTCGGGGGGTATAAGGAAAAGTTTTACACGGGGGTTAAAAAGTTTTTTTTTTTTTTTTTTTTTTTTTTTTTCGTAAAACTAAAAACGAAAACTCTCTTCTTGCACCTCTTTTCTTTTTCATCCTTATTTTTCCCCGGCCCCGGAGGAAAATTAATCAAAATCAAAAAGTTTTATGTTTTACAACTTGAGATCGCCATTTTTAATTGATCCCGAATTCCTTGTTGCGTATCTGCTGTGGAAAAGATTTTCTTTTATTAGAATAATATACGTCCGATGTTTTCTGAGAAATCTGGAAACGAATTAAAGCAAAAGGATGATTCTGGAGAAACGGGTAAGCACTGGGGATGATACCAGTATTGCGGGTAGGCGGTTAGGCGGTTAGTAGGTTTTCAGCCGAAATTCTGGATCTTTTCATTCCTGGAATGAAACCCTACTTCTTTACTGAAGATTCCCGGAAAACTCCCGGACTGCACGTCGCACGTCTGATGTTTCGGGGGTTTTAAGTCGTAATGAGCGGGAAGCTTTTCCAGGAATTTTCGGGAATGACAGTTTCTTTCTAAAATGCAAAATTTGGAAAGCACATCCCGGGAGTGAAATTCCCGGGAAAACTAGGGAATACTGGTGCAAATTTCGCCTCATATTTTACTGGTTTGAAGATTTATAAATTATATGGACGGTGAGATGCTAGCTGATGTACTGGAGCTTTTCTTTGATTTCCCGACTTGGCTTAGTCCTGGATCATGACATTGTGACAGAAAATCCCGGCTTTAATATTAAAAAATTCTGTAAATAAACCCGAAACTCTCCAGGTTACACTTCTAATATTGGATAGTTCTAGAACCACTTCTTCAAATTTTAAATGTGATGAATGTGATGTGTCCCGTTGTACTGTATGTACAAAAAAAAAAAAAAAAAAAAATTATTTAAAAGAATTTAGAAATTTTTTCTTAGAAATAAAAATGTTGCAGCAGACAAAAAAAATTTTGACGCAAAAATTTTTTTTGTCAAATCCTCTTCTTGTTCTCTTCTTCTTCTTGTTCTTTCTTTCTTCTTCTCTCTATATAAAAGGCATTGGGGCGATGTCCGTACGCAGGGATTTTTTTTTTCTATTTTCTTTTTGTAATTTTTCAAAGAAAAAGTTGGTAAAATTCCAAAAAAAAGTGGTAAAATTTCAAAAAAAGTAAAATTCCAAAAATTATTTGGTAACATTTCAAAATAAATAATTGGTAAAATTCCAAAAAAAAGTGGTAAAATTTCAAAAAATTGGTAAAATTTTAAAAATTATTTGGCAATATTTGGAAAAAAAATTGATAAAATTCCAAAAATTATTTGGTAAATTTTGAAAAAAATAATTGGTAAAATTCCAAAAATAGAACTGGTGGAATTTCAAAAATTATTTGGTAATATTTCGAAAAACAATTGGTAAAATTCCAAAAAAAAGTGGTAAAATTTCAAAAAAAGTAAAATTCCAAAAATTATTTGGTAATACAGTCGACTCTCTCTATAACGTCATCGGTTATAACGAAAACCCCTGTAGTACGGAAAAATTGGAACGGTCCGGCCGAATTCCCATATAACACCATGTATTTGAACTCTGCTTTATACGTAACGCCACTCCCTGTAGTACGTAACGAAATTTTCAATTTTGAAGGAAAATTTGCCATTTTGAAAGAGAAAATGACCATTTTTACATGTAAAAAGGGCAAAATTATTATTAACTAGCTGCCACCCCGTCAAAATTTGACGGCCCGTCATTCGTTGCTAACTGCCCAGTACCTCTTTATAAACGACATTTAAAATTTTACTACTTTCGGAATGACTTCCAGCCTCAGATTATCGAAGGAAGAGGTTCTAGATTTGGCCATGACTAAAAACAGTATCTGGCAGTTATACGCCGACCTTTTGGAAAGTTTGGGCTTGTTGAGTTATTGATTGTCATGTAAAAGGCAAGGCGGATAGGAAATAGACGTTTTTTGAATAGAAAAGGTGTTGATGAATCAGAAGGTCTCAGGTCAATTTGAGGAAGTAGAATTCTTCTTCCAACTTTTTAATTATTTCCAATTCTAAAATATTATCAGACATATTTTTTACAATCAAGCGAGTCCCATTTCAAAGCCCTTCCTTGGAATCAAAAATTTCCCAACAGAATAACAATAGCGCCTGGTTTAATTAAGGGTTAAGGTATGAGGAGGCAATGACCCAATTTCAATACTATCTAAAATTCTGTGGGATATTGGAGCATTTCTTGTTTTTCTTACGTGATGAGGATTTTTATGCTTACGTAAGTGCAAGAGGTACCTGATAAAAGGGCAATAATTTTGTTACTAATGACACTGCAATGATCGTTTTTAATTAACAAAATCGTTATTTTAGGGAAAGTTTCAC
The DNA here is from genome assembly GCA_037577465.1 of Liposcelis bostrychophila. Lineage (NCBI taxonomy): Eukaryota > Metazoa > Arthropoda > Insecta > Psocodea > Liposcelididae > Liposcelis > Liposcelis bostrychophila. Next base: position 12,926,686 of record CM075214.1, on the reverse strand, counting down.
TAATTGTTTTCAAACACTAATTGTTTTGGTTCCATAAATTTCGAAAATAATATTAGTTTCGGATGTTATTAAACATTGCGGAGTGCAACGTTAGGCTGCTTTCAAAGTGTAGGATACGTCCCGTCTCCGATTTTTATGAGGATATCTCCGATTTTTTCTGAGGACAGCGATCTCGATTTCTCCTTTATTAGCCCTCATATTTCTAGTTAATCTAAAAATCTTAAAAATCGACCACTTTGGTGTTCGGTTCGGTTGTTTGTGAGTTGTTAGGTGTGTTCAGTTCGGTTTTGGGGGTTGTTTTTCCGACTTTTCCGGAAAACCGGGGAAAATTTTAAAAATCCCGACTAATTGGGCAAATCTACACGTGAAGAGCTTTCGTTCAAAAAAAAGGTCGTCAAAATCGGTCGGATAGGGACTGCAGGGCGACTGGAAATACGTTTGGGGGGAGTTTTTCCGACTTTTCCGGAAAACCCGGGAAAATTTTAAAAATCCCGACCAATTGGGCAAATCTACGCGCCAAGAGCTTTCATTCAAAAAAAAGGTCGTCAAAATCGGTCGGATAGGGACTGCAGGGCGACTGGAAATACGTTTGGGGGGGTCTTAGCGTTTTAATATATAGATTTTTATAAAAAAACGAAAATGACGTCATATTTTTTTAATAAATGTTCAACCGCAAAAATATTTTTAACGCGCGATTTTTAAACCTGTAGTATCTTGCATCGAAAATTACACCTTTGAATCAAAATTTTATTTTGTTCCGTTTTAGTTAGTTTATCGGTAGCATTTCAACTCGGCAACATTAAATCTTCATTAAAATTAACCATTGAAATCATTTTTCTTATTAGTAATGAAGTTTTTTTCTTTCGAGAAAAAAATTGTATTTTATGTTAACATCGGTTTTTACGTAACTCTCTGTAGTACGTAAATATCTGATTGGCCCCTGCGTTTACGCTATAGAGAGAATCGGCTGTATTTCAAAATAAATAATTGGTAAAATTCAAAAAAAAAGTGGTAAAATTTCAAAAAAAAGAGGTGGTAAATTCCAAAAATTATTTAGTAAATTTTGAAAAAAATAATTGGTAAAATTGCAAAAAAAGAGGTGGTAAAATTTCAAAAAAATATTACAAAGGGCCGACATAGAAAAGGACCGAAAAAGTCTCTCGACTATTTTCCATTTCGGCCCTTTTCATAAACCCCGAGACAAAACCTAAACAGTGAATAATTTCTGACATTGGGTGATCCAAACGGGGTGCGTATCTATCTAAGTTTCGAGCAACTCCTCTAACTTTATAAAACGTTTTTCGAACGTTTTTAGAACTCGACTTTTTACCGGAAATATTTTTTTCCTGTTCCGTCATAATTATGCATTAATAAATATGCGTAAAACTAAAAAAAAAATTGAATAAACATAACATTTTTGCAAGTTTTCCTGCTTGCATAAATTATGCAAATATTTTCATATCCAAATTTTCATGCATAAAAAAACTATGCATATTCGATTTTCGGTGCTTAAAAAAATTTGCATAAACTTTGCAAAAATTATGCTAAACCAAATTTTTGTATAAATGATACAAAAACATTACATTTTTTTATATAAATTTTTTGCATTTATTTTGCAAAAATTTTATGCACTTTTTACATTATTTTTTTGGCATGGGAACAATCGCCATCCAACATAAGAATCTTTGGCCGAACATTCTTACCCAAATTGGTCAGGAATTGGCACTTTTGAAATTTTCTTATTCTTTAACATTCTGGATACATTACCGGGAAAAATTCTCCAATCATTTTTAAAGACATAGTCGTTTTATAATTTTTTAAATTTTTTTTATTTTCAGGTAAGTTTCCTTGGATTCGTCAAGAGTAATCGATCAAAGTTTGTATAAACTTCGAATGTGGTCTATTGTCAATTTGAATCAGGATCGGTTAAGACCTGTTCAATGTTTTTCTGTAAGTATGGGAGTGAATCCGGAAAAAAATCGAAAACGAAATGTTTTTGAATATAAAGCAATTAGTTATAGTTTGAGATTGTACCGTTAATTGCACTAAAAAATTATTTAAATTTAGCCATATGTACCCCAGGTCGGTTGCGCCGCAAAGCGTAGCGCGCAACTGCTAGTTTCTAATATTTACGGGATGTGCATTAAAAGTTCGAGCAATATGAGACGAGATAGATGTGAAGCCGGATAAAATGGAAAAGAAAAAATAAATAAATACTCAAAATAATAGAAGGAAAAAATCCGAAAGATGTGAAAAAAAAGAAAAAAAAATTCGGTTTAACTTTATGTCGTTATTTTCAGGTTGAACTTAAAAATATGTTATCCAAAAATTTTTATTCCTTAAGATTTCTTTCCCCTGCTCAAGTATTAAGGCGGTTCTCTGGAATATGACCGTTTAATGGTTTTTATGGCTTTGCAGAAGGGTCGACTATTTCTAAATAGGTCCTTCAGGCGTCTTATAAATTCTGATACTTAAAATAAAATAAAAAAATTATTTCCTTTTTTTTTCCCCCTTGATTTTCGATTTCACCGAGAAAAGAGTCTGCGTGCAAAACAGTTTCAACTTTTTGGTGAAAATGAAATCCCATGTTGGTTCATGATACATTTTTTTCAAATTAACAATGCAAAATTCTTATTGAAGTTCATTGGAAACGGCTTTCGAAGGCGAAAATTAATCCTTTTCTTAGATAACCCGGGATAAGTACGAGTGAGTTGAAAATCGGAGTTAAACCCGCTCCGATTCGCGGAAATGCAGGTGCTAAAATGATAAGATAGAGAAACGACGATAAATAAAAGGACGTATTCGGAATGTTTAAAACCTTATTCCGAAAACTTATCCCTCCCCTTCCTTGCACGTTTCAATCCCGGGTTTGCATTAATCCCGTGCTTGTTGATGCCACTTAGCGTTACCGAGTACGCTTGGAAAGGGCGGGGGAAGAAGAAGGGGGGGGGGGATCGACAAACAGCCATGAAGACCTAGAAAAACCTTTTATTGGATTTAGATCAAAGGGATTTGGGAAAAGGATCAAATGTTTGATTGGGTGAAAACTTGTCGAAAAAACATTCGGTCCGAATTTTTCTTTTTCCTTTTTTATTTCTTTCTTTTTATTTTTTTTGAAAGTCAATCAAAAAATTTCGAAGAAATTATTATATTTTTCCCTAATGATTTCATTATCGCTTTCCGACTCTTTTTCTTGTTTCCCTTAAAAAGGAAAAAAAAAAAAGTTTTCCTTGAAAGTTTAAAATTATTTTTTGTTATTTAAGCGAAAAAGTTTACAAAAAAAAAAATTCTGCTTATTTCAATAAACACTTTTGCTGAAGTCGCTGGCCGTATAAGCTTTTCAACGGTTAATCAAAGAAATTTTTAAATGGAGATCATGAAAAAAAAAAAAATGGGGATCGAGGAAAAGAGGAACAAAAAAATAACGAAAACAAGCCGGATGAATAAGATGAGGAAAAAAAAAAGTGGAGAATGATTAAAAAAGAGCTCCAAGACTTTGATAGCCGTAAGGGACCATTTGCCTTCGGTAACCATCAATACAAATTCGATTCCATTTATTTTGATTTTTCAACTGAAGGAATGTCGCGTGATAAAAACAAATAGTTTGCGACCCTTCTTAAGGAAAAAAGATCACCTGTTCTCGTTTGAAAGGATTTCTGTATTCAATTTCTTCTAGTTTTGTTTCCTTCCCTGGAGAGTTTTCTTTAAAAAAAAAAAAAAAATAGGGGGAGGGGAAAGAAAAGAAGAGGAAAAAAAATCCTTTTCCGAATGTGGCGAAAAGGAAAGCTTAAACTTCTCGCTTTTTTCCGCCTGTGAATAAAACTCATGACTTTATTGATTCCATGTAAGAATTTAATATTAAGCGTCTGTCAGTTGTAAATAAAACGTTATGTGAGCTATGTTAAGCCCCATATTTTTTTTTTTTTTTTTTTTTTTTTTTTTCTCCGAAGAATAATCAGGACGAAAATATTGTTTAGGTTATATGCATTTTCGTTCGAATGGTTTAAATTATTTTCCGGTCTTTTAAGTCTCTCCTTTTTGTATAATTTTGCAAGTTTCGTTTACCTTCTCATGACAACTTTTGTTGTTTAGTAGCTTGTTGTGGGTTTTTTACCCTTCGGTCATTTTGGAATGAATGAACGAATGAATGAAAGCTTTTCGGGAACTTTTTATGAATTTAATTGTTCGTAGGTTTTGGCAGTTGTTTTTAAATGTAAATTTTGTGTAGGACGGCGGTGATCGATATTTTTCTTTATACGTGGATGTTTTGTCTAATACTTGATTCACCGGGTACTTGTACTTTTAGTACAACCTGCACCAAAAGTACAAGTTTGGACAACTTCGGACAAGTTTGGACAACTTCGGACAAGTTTGGACAAGTTTGAACAAGTTTAAACAAGTTTCGACAGGTTGAAACAAGTTTCGACAAGTTTGGACAATTTCGGACAAGTTTGGACCACTTTGGACAAGTTTCAACAAGTTTGAACAAGTTTAAACCAGTTTCGACAAGTTTAGACAAGTTTGAACAAGTTTAAACAATTTTCTACAAGTTTGGACAAGTTTCAACAAGTCGACAGACAGACTCAACTTCAAGTATCTACGAGACAGACTCCACTGATAAAGAATCCTTTATGAGTGGAATCTGTCTCGAAGATATTAGGTTCATAAGAAGCAAAAAATGCCTCATTATAAAACTCCACCTGCATGATATTTCACAAATATCATGCGTTTGACGTCATCAGCAACCAAATATTTTACTTTTGATAAGCAAGTGTGCCAAACTAAAAAACAATGTTGGTAGCATTGTCGAAAATTCCTCTGCAAGCGTGCCACTTATAAAGAAAAGAATCTTTCATTGACTAAAGCATTATGAGTAGAGTAGCACCTCGATCTCGACTTTAGTAACAAGTTTCAACTTGTCAAAACTTGTCCAAACTTGTTGAAGCTTGTTGAAACTTTGTGAAACTTTTTACAACTTGTCGAAACTTGTACTATTAGTGCAATTGGTACCAATAGTACAAGTTTCGACAAGTTTCAACAAGAATAAGTTAAAGGAGTTCGTTAGATACCTAATTGTTGAATTTTTCCCCGGTGAAATTCGCCTTCTTTGCGTTTTTAATGAAAGATTTTGATTTACTTTTCCGGGTTTGTATTCGCTGAAAACAAGTTGAAACTTGTTAAACTACAAGTTGAGTTATTTTTAACTTGTTGACACTTGCACGGAACAAGTTCTGTAAGTACCGGAACAAGTTAAAACTTGTGCGGTACAAGTTTGAACTTGTAGAAAGTTGTTGAAACTTGTCGAAACCTGTCGAAACTGGTTGAAACCTGCTGGAACTTGTCGAAACTTGTCGAAACTTGCTGGAACTTGTCGAAACTTAATGAAAATTGCCGAAACTTGTGAAAACTTGTTGAAACTTGTCGAAACTTGTTGAAACTTGCCGACACTTATTGCAAGTTACATTGTCGAAACTTAATACACTTTAATCCTCTAATTGTTTGCTCGTCAATTTAATCTTTATTATGCATTTTTTTACTTATTACATAAACTTTTATTGTATAATTTATTCGTGTTCATTATTTGTTATTTCATGGCTATTAGTGGAACTTCCCAATCGCATAATTACCATTACGAAAGTTCCCATTACGAAACTACCCATAACCTAAGTTCCCAAAACGGAAATACCCATTCCCAATGTACGAAAGTTCCCAGAAAACAAATGCTTTAGTAATCAAAGTGAATTTCGGATAATTTCTTATGCGTTAGGGAGTTTTATGTTGTTAAAGACGGGACCGCATATATGCGGCATAGGGATTTTTTAAATTCCTGACTTCTTAGTGGGTAATGGAAGGACCTACAATGGGTATACAACAAATTGTAAGTTCAAAATTTAAAATTTTTTAAATCCTATACTTAGCTTATGGGAGATCAATTTCTTGCTGTACAAGCAATAGGAAATCCTAAAAATCACTATAATTATTTATTTAGGTATCTTTATTTTGAAACAAGGGCTTTATTCGACTTGAGTTAATGAAACAAATTCTAATTTTAGCTTATGGAAACATCTTTCTCGTGTTTAGCTTATGAACGTTCCCTGAAAAATTTTCTATTTACTATTTAAGAAATTAGAAAAAACTTCACTTGCTCTGAAGTCGCTTGAATAGTCCCTATATTTTATTTACGGAGATTGCGCCGCTTGTGTTTAGCTTATGGTCAATTTTTTATGTTTAGCTTATGGAGCTTCCTTAATAATTTGATTATTTTGGATTTAAATCTAAGACGAGGGATTTTACCTTTTTAATATCAAAGAGCCTTATGAAGGCCCTCTACAGGGCCACTAATGGAGCCCAAAACTGAGATACATCTCGAATACAATTCGCGGTGTTTTTAAAACGACATATGAATATAATGTTGACAAAATCGATTTGTTAAAACTTTAAGGTTCAAAAATGGCTACAAAAGGACCCTTTACATTCATTAATGCATTTAGTATTCTATTACTTCATTTTTGTAGTAGTAACCAATTTTTCAATAGAACAATAACAGCCAATTTTTCAATTTTTCAATAGAACAATAACAGCCTTTCCCTTTTTTTCCTTTATTATTTTTTTTTCTGGGAACTTTCGTCCATTGGGAATGGGTATTTTCGTTTGGGGAACTTTCGTAGTGGGAACTTACGTTATGGGAAGTTTCGTAATGGTAATTATGCGATTGGGAAGAACCCCCGGCAGCGTTAGTTCATCACCATTTTTCACTATCACGTTTTCTTTTTCATAATTTTATTTTTCTTATTACTTTCCTCTTGATTAGCTGTGAATCGAAAATTTTCACCCGTCGTAAAAACTTCCTCGGAATTAACCAACCCGGTCAGCAAATTGTATTCAAAAACTTTTTTTTTATATAGGAAATTTTCCGAACAATAGACGAGAGGTTTTAAAATAAATTCCCCAAATTCCCCTATCAATTTTCTCGTCCCGGCAATCATAAGACTTATCCTCTATGGTTTCTTTTATGATGAAAGTAGAATGCTGGTCTTGATTAAAAATGAAACGATATAAATTGACAGCGATGCGAACCATAACGGGACTTGATTAGCCGACGGTAAAGAAAAAAAAAAAAGGGCCGTAAAAATCTTTTTGGGTTTCAGGTTAATGAGTCTTCAAGGAAATTTTTTTTTTTATCAAAGGAGCGTTAAATCCTTCTCGAGGAAAAAATCTCAGGTTTTTACAAAGTCAAAAAAAAAAAAAAAAAAAAAATCTTCGTATGAAGATATAACATTTTCATTAAAAACTCTTGGAAACTTTTTTTTTTTTATATACATTCTTAGTTTCTTCACAAGTTTCAAAAAGCGATTCGACGTTATTGACAAGTTTCTTTTATCCTTTGTTTTCATCTACAACTTAAAACTTTTCTCCTAACAGATGTTCTTGCTGTCTGATTTTTGCCAGCGACTAAATTGCGAGTTTTATTCAGGTATTTCTTTGAAAAAGAAAACAAAGAAAACTTTTTCTCCAAAGCACTTTCAAGTTTTTTTTTTATGGATTGACAGATGGACCCCTTTTCTCCGTCTGATTTTTTTTTTTTTTTTTTTTTTAAGGTGTCCTGCCCTTTTCAATTTTTTAATATCATTCCTTTTTTTCTCTCTCTCTTTTTTTTCTTGCAATATATAAGAAAGAAGGAAGAAAGAAGGAAAAAGAAGACAAACATGTACTACAAAAGAGTACAAAAATCTTCAGAAACATTTTATAACGGGATAGATGAACTTTCCATCGAATACGATTTGCCTCAGGGCTTTTTTTGAAAATACGAGATAAAATGCAAATAAATTTATACTGTTGCTTCGGAAAAAATGGAATAAAAAACCCAAAGGAATTTTTTTTTCCCGTAAACTTTTTTTTTTTTTTTTTTTTTTTTTTTTTTTTGTGCAAAAAGTTCGAATTTAAAAACTTAGGGGAAAAAAAAAGTTGTTTAGCAATAAATATGGGTAGACAAGCATTGCTTGGACAATAAAACGGTACGTTTAATAAATATGCCGGAGGGGAAGAGAGGAGTGGGGGGAGCGAGGGATGGGAAAGTGGAGAAAAGTTGAACTTTTCGTCAAATTAACTTTAAAAGTTGGACAGTTTTTAGATAACTTTTTTTTTTTTTCTTTAATTTATGTTGGAAAATTTAATAACGTAAGGAAATTAGCCAAATATGGATATTCATTTTAAACGACTTTGTTTTGGATTTTGTTTGAAGGGCTGAGTAAAAACTTCGTTCACAATGGGTCAGTAATTATGTCAGTAAAAGTTATGATAGTGTAATTAATAGCGGCTGAATGTAAGTGGAAGACGGTGATAGGGATTTTTACCCCCCTATCAAAACGACTTGTATAGTATATAAATTATACATAAATTATATATAACTAGTGCTCCCCCGTCAAACAGACGGGTAAAATGTTACAACTGTCGTGAAGTAAAGTTTTGTTTTTAAAATGGGGAGCTTCGCCCTCCATTGTTCGAAAAAGCTTTGCCCTCCATTGTTCCTCCAAAAGGTTCGAAGCATCAGGTATAGGGAATTTAAAATGGGAGTTTTTTCGCTCTCGCCGATAACGCAAAAAGATGCCAAAAATTGGTGGCATCAGTAAATGCCGGATAGCTAAAAGGAGGAACACGAATTTTATAACAATCAAAAAATTATATTTCCCATCATTCGGTTCGTAAAACAGATAATATTTTTTCTGTTCTTTTACTGAACATTTCCCTGGTTCCCTCTTTGATCCCTATACCGATAACCCCAACTGAGAGAATTACACCCCCCTGCCTTAAAAGCAGTTTTTAGGTTTGTTGGAAAATAAAAAAATTAAAAAGATTTAGGGTCGAGAAACGCGTTTATCGCAAAAAAAAGAGTTTTTAATTGAATCTTGAAATTGATCGCATTGTCGATACTTAGCATATAGCAAGTCACATTATGTGAGATAATTTCGCTGTATTCACCTAACACCTTATGTAACCTAGTTCAGTGGAGATGCATCATAGCCCGAGGTAGCTCAGTGGTAGAGCAGCCGTCATGAAAACGGAAGGTCGGTGGTTCAAGTCCACTCTTCGAGTGCCTTTGGTGTATTCTTTTACTGAACATTTCCCTGGTTCCCTCTTTGATCCCTATACCGATAACCCCAACTGAGAGAATTACACCCCCCTGCCTTAAAAGCAGTTTTTAGGTTTGTTGGAAAATAAAAAAAAAAAAAGATAATATTTTTATTAACAACGACAGAAGTAAATTTAAGTAAAAAAAAAAAGTAGAGCTGGTCCGCCGAAATGAAGAGCTCCCCCGTCAGACGGACGGGTAAAATTTTACAACTTTCGCCGAATAGGAGAGCATCTTGAATCGCTGACCTCATAATTATTTAATTTATTAAATAAGTTAATTAATTGATTTATATATTGATATAAGGTTTTCATGATGTACACAGTAAAAAATTTTATGTCAAAATCAACATAAATCAACATAAGCAGGTCCACATAATTTTTATGTTGTTTTCGTTTTATGTTTGCCTTATGGGAGAAACAACATAAAAAATTTATGTGGACCTCTTAGAACATATTTACATAATATCTTTTACTGTGTAATACTGCATTTTTATAAATCCTTAAAAATTTAAATAAATAAATAAATAAATAGGGAATTTAAAATGGGAAAATAAGTTCTTCCGCTCCTACCGGAAAACGGAAAAAGATATCGAAAAATCGAACAGTCTGCAAATCTACACCCACATACCTATCGATCCTGAAGATTTCATCAAAATCGGTCGGGTAGGGGCTTCGTACGTGTTGGACAAAGGTTCGAAAAATCAGGTATAGGGAATTTAACATGGGAAAATTGGTTTTTCCGCTCCTACCGGAAAACGGAAAGAGATATCGAAAAACCGAAAAGAGCCTGCAAATCTACACCTATATACCTAACGTTTCTGAAAATTTCATCAAAATCGGTTGGATAGGGGCTCCGCACTTGTTGGACATCGCTTCTTTTTCTTAGCGTTTTAATATATAAGATTAGAATAATAAATTATATATAAATGATACATTAAATTGAAACATTTTTATGTATAAATTATATAAATAATTTATACATAAATTATACATAAATAATTTTATATAAAATAATTATATATAAATTATACATAAATTATATATAAATTATACATTAAATTGAAACATTTTTATGTATAAATTATACATAAATTATATAAATAATTTATACATAAATTATACATAAATAATTTTATATAAAATAATTATAAAATAATTATATATAAATTATACATAAATTATATATAAATTATACATTAAATTGAAACATTTTTATGTATAAATTATACATAAATTATATAAATAATTTATACATAAATTATACATAAATAATTTTATATAAAATAATTATGTATAAATTATACATAAACTAGTGGTCACCCGTCGATAAATCGACGGTAAACAATAGAATTTTTTACATTCAGTTGCATGAATTATTTGTTTTGACCAATATTGCGATTTTGCCGCCAAATTCTTTGAATTTTGAATTTTTCTGGGAATTAAGTGAATTTTATGGAGCCTTCAGTCTAAACCCCAAACCGTGTGATCTGGATATCTTTCTAGAATTTTATCAAATTATGTAAGCTCCGCCTCTAAACTTTCGAACTCGAACCCGCGGAAGTATTGTTTTGATTTTCCTGGGCAATAAGCCTAAACTTTTCAATTTTCTTTTGTTTTTCCTGAAGCCTGCATTGATGTTAAAAGTAAAAGAAAAACGCTCAATGACTCTTTATCCCATCTAAAAGTTGGATCCCGGCATGGCCAAAAATTAATATAGAAATATAAATTTTCCGATTTTCCGGGAAAACGGGACTTTTCCGAAACCTGAATTTATTTTTCTGATCTTCTAGTCGAATTGCGACGACAGAATCATAGGTCGCTTAATATTTTATTTGACCTAGAAGTAGGTTAATACGCCAGAACAGAGAAAAATAAATAAAAAATGCGCGGTTTTTCTGATTTCCCGGAAACCTGGGACATTTCCGAATTCCCTTGATTTTTTTTTTCGCGATTTTAGACATCAGAAACACTATTCGCTTTTCATTTTGTGTCATTTATATTTGTTTTTAGACGTTTCTATGTATAAAAATGAAATAGAAAAACTACGATTTTTCCGATTTTCCGTACGGAAAATTTTTTTCTGATACATGAAAGTATTTTTAGTAAATCCAGCCTAAAATTAGCTTCAAAAATGTATTTTTAATCGACCTTCTATCTCATCCAGAAATTGTTTTCGGACGGGGAAAGAAAAATTTTTATGAAAAAAATACAGTTTTTCCGATTTTCCGAACGAAAACAAATTTTCCGAAAATTGAAAGTATTTTTGGTAAACCCGGCATATAATTAGCTTCAAAATTTGTTTTTACTTGACCTTCTAGCTCATCGGGAAGATGGTTTTCGGACGCGGACAGAGAAAATTTCATGGGAAAATAAGGTTTTTCCGATTTTTCGGACAAAAAAAAATTTCCGAAACATGAAAGTATTTTTAGTGAACGCAGCATATAATTAGCTTCAAAATTTGTTTTTACTCGACTTTCTAGCTCAATGGGAAGATGGTTTCCGGACGCGGACAGAGAAAATTACTCCAAAAAAGTGACGTATTCTGATTTTCCGAAGAAGGAAAAATTATCCGGAAAACGAAAATATTTTTAAAAAATCTAGCTCGAAATTAGCTTTAAAATGGGTTTTTACACGACTCTCTTGCTCAAGTGGAAGTCGGTTTTTCGAAAATGGACAGAGGACAACTGACGTTTATATATATAGATTATTTATAAATAATTTTATACAGAATTATTTTGTATAATTTATATATAATTTTTGTATAAGTTATATATAATTTGGAATTATGTATAATCTTCTATCTTCTACCTATATAATAAAACCCCTCCGTTTGTCCGCGTTTGTCCGCAGACAAGCTAATTTTAACGAATTTGACGAAAAAATACATAAAGTTTTAGTTGCCTAAAAAATGCACCATTTTTGTCCACAGACAAAAAAAAAAAAAAAAAAAAAAAAAAAAAAAAAAAAAAAAAAAATAGTCGCATTAGACAAAAAAAATTGTGACGAATAAAAGGGGAAGTTTCCCTGTCTGTACGCAGGAATTTTTTTTCTATATTTTTTTTCTATTCCAAAACCCGTTTGGTAATATACCAAAAAAAAAAATTTTTTAAATTCCAAAAAAAAGTGGTCAAATTTAAAAAATTATTAATGGTAATATTTCGAAAAAAAGTTAGTAAAATCCGAAAAAAGAGGTGGTAAAATTCCAAAAATTATTTGGTAAGATTTTGAAAAAAATAATTGGTAAAATTGCAAAAAAATATTACCAAGGGCCGACGGGAAAAACAGTCGACATAGAAAAGAGTCGAAAAAGTCTCTGGACCCTTTTCCATTTCGGCCCTTTTCATAAACCCCGAGACAAAACGTAAACAGTGAATAACTTCTGACATTGGGTCACCCAAACGGAATGCGTATCTAAGTTTCGAGTAACTTCTCAAACTTTTTAAAACGTTTTTCGAAATGAACCACCCTAATGGTGTACACAGTCACATATATTCGCATTCTTAAAATGCAAAAGAAATAAAAATGCGGAATCTAAAAAACAGACGGTAAAAATTTTAAAAAAATTAAACTTTTTTTTTTGGGGGAAAAAAAATGAAGTATTTAACGTTTTTGCGTTTTTCTACATTACTTTAGGCTAGACGCGAAGGGGCCGCGAAGCGGCCCCGAAGCGGCTAGTTTATATATAAACTCGTTTTGATAGGGGCAACTTTTTGCATCGCTTTTTCCTGCGGGGACTGTCTGAAAAAAAAAAATACCCAATCCCAAACGAAACACGGAAAAAACGAGGGGAAAAAAAAGAATCCAAGAAAATTTCATTCCAATCAAGGAAACGGTAATTTCAGGAAATAAAAGAAATCCCCTTACGATGACCGAAAAGAAGAATAGAACCGCCATTTAACTCGAGGAGGAATGAAAGGGAAAACTCCATGATTCATAGTTGCAAAAAGAAAAAGGACATAAATGAGATTAATTCCAAGCGTTTTAGCTTCAGGGCCTTAGATTTACAGCCCCATTGAGGATCCAGGATCGGTCTCATGGGAACGGCCCACTACAGCAATGACATCCCTTGCTTTTTCCTAATGCATGTACATGTATCGTTTTTAAATTAAATTATGTCGGGTAGAAAACTTTTGCGATTTTGAGTGAATTCCCCGCTCCCGCTCCTGCTGCCGCCTCTACTACTACTACCGTATACGGGAAAATTGATTAAAGGAAAATAAAACAACAGCGTAAAAAAATAAAGTTTTCCGTATTCTATTTTTCTTCTTTCTTCGGATAAGATATACGAGATTTTAAATTTAAAGTAAAGTTTAAAAGTCAAAAAACCGGATGCGTTTTTGTTCTCCGGGGAACATACACTTATCGAAAAAGAAAAACAGAAATTCAAGCTTTCGGTGTTAAAATAAACACCTGAGGGAAATTAAGTTAATTGAAACTTCCTGCTGAAAACTTTTCCTCCGCCCTTAAGCTATAACATGTTTATTCGGGGGTAATTTAATGATTTGACCGTTGATTTTTTTTTTCTTTTTTTTGCTATGTTGAGGAAAATAAGGAAAATCCAAGTTTCTTAAACAAAAATTCCCAGTTACCCCAGGGTAAGCTGTTTCGAAAAAAAAATGGCAGGAAAATAGGTGGCTTCTCTTTTCTTCAAAAAATCGAGTGCTATTGGACTCGGAAAAATCGAATGTAATGGTAATGTAACTTTATTTAAATTGATTCGAGTTAGGGAAGGTCAGGATCCAGCTTCAGCTAATAAATAATTGTGTGGAGTCCAGATTCTGATTTCCCGGGAAATTTGTGAATCCGTAATTCGGATTTTCCCGGGAAATCCGTGAATTCGGGACTCGGGATTTGCCGGTACATCGGTGAATCCGGGATTTGGGATTTCTCGGAAAATCTGTGAATCCGGTATTCGGGATTTGCCGGTGCATCGGTGAATTCCGGATTGAGGATTCAGGACTTCCCGGGATTGAAAATTTTTTTCCGGGATCCCGGGAATACCCGGGACGGGAAATCCCGGGCAGAATCTTTTATTTACATAATTTTTTTAAGCTTAAAAATCTGGATATGTTCTAGAGATACTGATTTCCCGGGAAATTTGTGAATCCGGGATTCGGTGCTTCCCATTTTTAAGAAAAATAGTTTCCCGGGATTCGGGAAGTTGAAATTCGCCGGGATTCCGGTACAATCCCGGGAATAACCGTGGATTCTCGGAAATTTTTCTGGGGATTAAAAAATGGCGGGAAAAAATTCAAAAATTTGAATCCCGGAAATCGAGATCGAAATATTTTTCTCGGGATCCCGGGAATTCCCGTAATGTGAAATCCCGGGCAGAATCTTTTATTTACATAATTTTTTTAAGCTTAAAAATCTGGATATGCTCTAGAGATACTGATTTCCCGGGAAATTTGTGAATCCGGGATTCGGTGTTTAATTTTTAAGAAAAATAGTTTCCCGGGATTCGGGAAGTTGAAATTCGCCGGGATTCCGGTACAATCCCGGGAATAGCCGTGGAAGCTCGGAAATTTTTCTGGGGATTAAAAAATGGCGGGAAAAAATTCAAAAAATTTGAATCTCGGAAATCGGGATTAAATATTTTTCTCGGGATCCCGGGAATTTCCGGGACGGGATATTCTGGCCAGTATCTCTAATTGGTTGGATTTTTTCATTATTCATTATTTGTTATTTATATTTTTTTAAATCATAAAGCAGGAAAATTTACAAATAATATGCTTATTCAACTTCCCTCCCCCCCCATTTTATGCGTACCTATTTATGCATAATTTATGCATAATTTTATTCGAGGATGAAAAGAAATTTTTCTGGTGGAACAGGGTGAGGAATGTCACTTTTGCCTATTACTCGATTCATAGGGGAAAAATTCCAAATTTTACGTTTCCAACGAATTTCTTAAACGTATCCTGGACGTGTTGTGCAAGTTTCAACTTGTCTCAATTGGTTTATTCTCATTTTGTTTTCGATTCTCTTCAATGAAAAAACAATGAAAAATTGTCTGAATTGTACATGCAGCCGGAGAATAATTTCAAAAAAATCTTTCATCGGGAAGCTTTGATTTTGTTTACCAGATTCATATTTACTTGAAACAAGTTGAGGCTTGTATTAAGAACACGAAAATAAGTCGAAGGAGCTCGTCGATACCTAAAATTTGGATATTATCCCAGTAAATCAAGTATCACTCGGACAGTCACTGCCTTACTGATTATCCCTACAGTTTTTGAAAAAGGAAAGAGATTTTTGAAACTCTAAAAATCGTTGCGCCAGGATTTCTTGTGGACAAAAAGATTTGAAAAAATCGGAGTTCCCTTTTTTAGTATAAATCAAAAAAATAATAAAAATTAACGGGTCTCCGTTTTAAAAATCAAAATTTAGCGAAATAAAAGTTACAAGGGTATTTCCCTGTCTGAGCTACCGGACGGAAAATAGTGAAAGCATTGCATTTAAATCACGCGGACGCAATAGATAGCAGAAACGAAATGAAATTGTTAATCACATTTTCAACCGTTTAATTGAAAACTCCTTTTGCCTTTCCGGTATTTTCATTTTGCAAAGAAAATATATAAGTTGACAAATAACCACAATTATATTACTTATCAAATATCAAAAATAAAAAATATTTTAGGAAGAAAGAGAAAAAAGAAACAGAAAAGAAAAATTCAATTTTTTTTTTCAAAGATTTTTATTTCAAGTATTTATTCTTCGATTGGCTTTTTTTTTTCCCAAGAAAAAAAAAATCGAGATACATTCACTTGTTTCTGACGTTTTTAAAATATTGATGAAAATCGAATTATAAATGAAAAACGAAGACGGAAGGAAAGAGAAAAAAGGAAAAAAAAAAAAAAAAATGAAGAGAGATGAAATCTTTTTAATCGAGCGAAAAACTGGACTTTCTTTTCTCCGGGTTTTTATCACTAAAGCCTAATACCCATACACGTTAATTGAAATATTGATCGCAAAGCTCATGTAACGGGGAAGGAAAAAAAAATTAATTAAAAAAAAAAAAAAAAAAAAAAAAGAATAAAAGTAAAAGAGAAGTGAAATACCCAGGTAACCGTGATGAACTAATTTTCCGCAGCTAGAAAATGTCGAGATTCATTCTTCAAACAAGCACGTATTTCATTATCTGTTCTAAATTAGAAGCAGATGGCAAAGTAATTTTATTTTGGCGTGTTTAATATTCGACTTCGAGTTTTGTTTGCATTTTCTTTTGTGTTTGGTCGTCGCCTGTTTTCGCTCCTTTTTTTTTTGGAAATGAATACTTTTGAACGAAGCGGATTTTGGAGATTTAATTTTTTTATTTTTTTGTAGAAAAAAAAAAAAAAAAGCTTCTCGAATTTTTGAAGTACCGAGGATTTGTAAAATCACGGACAGCGTCACCTCTTCATCAAGAGGTTGTAAATGAGTTTGTTGACAGAGTGTTCGGTCGTCGACGAGTAAACATTGACAATTGATTCAAGTATCCCTGCCTCCCCACTTTACTTGACATCAATCAAAAGCGCTTCATTTTCCGAAAAATGAATAAAGGGAAAATCTCCTTTTCGGGGGAGAAAATTGATTTTCGGGAAAATCGCCCAGCGGGCGTTTTTCGCTATTAGGGAAAATCTGAAAACGCTGTGCACGGAGCCCGGGGAGGAGGAGGAGGATGGGAGGGGGGAGTTTCATTCCTTTTTACCTCCCTTTTGTCTATGATGAATTTATAAAGTTTTCCAGCAAGAGGAATCGGATAGATTTCTAAAACGGAAACTCAGTATGCGGATGTTATTTGAAACCGACAAGGAGCGAAAGAGAACCCGACGACAGGTAGTCTCTAGTGTCTATGTTGTCAAAATCACGTCCAACATCTTTTGAAAAGGGGAAAATGAGATCTCAGCAGGCACTGTTCATATCTTCAGTCTACTTAATTACGCCTCTATGACACAATATCAATCATAAACTCATTTGATTTCCGTCTATATGAGAGATTTTCGTTTTCGAGTTGGATGCAGCCTGGAGGGATTCAATTAAAACGCTAGAGAATCAAAGATGACAGACGGCAAAAACTTGAAATCTATTTTCCAATCAAAAGCAAAAAAAAAAAAAAAAAATTCGCCGCAATCACTTCGGTGGCCTCGAAATAATTGATATTGATTACATACCATTTTTCCTTATCCATTATTGTAAAAAAATTAATTTCTAACCCATTTTCCATAAAAAATTAATTCCGACTCCATTTTTCTAAAAAAAGCTGATTCCTAACCCATTTTTCCTAAAAAATTTAATAAATTCCTAATCCATTTTTCCTATAAAAAAAAAAAATTCCTAATCCGTTTTTCTTAAAAAAAAAAAATAAATTCCTAATCAATTTTTCTTAAAAAATAAATAAATGAATAATCCATTTTCCCTAAAGAAAATAAACCCCTAATCCATTTTTCCTGAAAAAAGAAATTCCTAATCCATTTTTCCTAAAAAAATATGTAGTTCCCTAATCCATTTTTCCTAAAGGGCAGTCTCCACTTTATAACGTTCACGGCATTCGCGTTGTCCGTCATCGCGATTAACGTAATCGCACCGGAAGTACTTTGCAGGTTTTGCTCCCGTAAACGTTTGTGGCATAAAAAGAGTTCCGTATATTTCATTAAGTATACAAAATTGACTTACCCAGAATTTGTTTTGGAACAGATTTATTGTCTTCCCCATGCCCGAATTAAAATTTTTCTTTTTAAAACCGTAAGAACATCTTTCAAAACCGCCATTTTTAATGTTTGTAAATTTAAAAAAGCAGAAGATGATCAAAAAAATCGTGGTAAAAGATCCACAAAACTTCCGGTGCGAATACGTTCATCGAGAAGGCGGATAACGCGAATGTGGTGAACGTTATCAAGTGGAGACTGCCCTTAAAAAAAAATAAATTCCTAATCCATTTTTCCTAAAAAAATTAATAAATTCCTAATCCATTTTACCTATAAAAAAAAATAAATTCCTAATCCGTTTTTCTTAAAAAGAAATAAATTCCTAATCAATTTTTCTTTAAAAATAAGTAAATACCTAATCCATTTTTCCTAAAAAAAATAAATTCCTAATCCATTTTTCCTAATGAAAAAGAAAACTCCTAATCCATTTTTCCTGAAAAAATTAATAAGTTCCTAATCCATTTTTCCTATCAAAATAAATAAATAAATAAATATTATATAATATATATATAACCTCAGGAACCAAGAACAAAATGTAATACCAATAGCTAGGAACAAGTACGAAATGAAAGTTAACGAATTTATAATACCAACAATACTAAATAAACTACCGGAAGAATTACAAAACATAGAAAAGATAGGCGAAGTAAAACGGAAAACCAAGAAACACCTAATGAGCCTCATACAATAGAAAAGAAGAAGAAAGCCACAAACAACAAAGAGACATCTACCACACCACACCGCAGAAAAGGAAAACTTAATTTGGCCGAAGGCCAAGGTCCAAAGGGCAATTTTGCCCGGCACCTTATAAATGTAATAAAGAATGTATAAATATAAAGGAAAAGTATATGTACCTTATCCTAGGGATACTAGGAGGGGAAAAAAAAAAAAAAAAATAAAATAAATAAATAAATAAATAAATAAATAAATAAATAAATTCCTAATTCGTTTTTCTTAAAAAAAATCAATTCCTAATCAATTTTTCTTAAAAAATAAGTAAATTCCTAATCAACTTTTCGTAAAAAAAATAAAATAAATAAATAAATTCCTAATCCATTTTTCCTAAAAAATTAATAAATTACTAATCTATTTTTCCCTTAAAAAAAAATCCTAATTTATTTTTCCTAAAAAAAAAAAAAAAATATATATATATATAAATTCCTAATCAATTTTTCCTAAAAATTTTGATTCCCAAAACTGTTTTCCTAACTGTTTTTTTTTTCTAACTTTCAATTTTCCTAAAATTTTTTCATTCCTAAAATAAAATTTCTTAAAACCCCTAAAATTAAAGAAGCTTTCACAAAATAATAGGAATTTTGCTATTGGATAAAATTCTATTGATTTTTGTTATTCCTTTGTTTTTAAATGTAAATAAATCGGACTGCCAAATTCTAATTATTCTGTTCTTTCCAAAAATCTCTTTAGGCATTTAAAAAAATTAAGAAAAATATTCATTTTAGGAATTTTATTTTAGGAATAAAAAATTTTATGAAAATTGAAAATTAGGAAATAGAATGTTAGTAACCAAAATTTTTAGGAAAAATGGGTTAGGAATTTATTTATTTATTTATTTATTTATTTATTTATTTTTTTTTTTTTAAGGAAAAATGGTCGGGAACGCTCGATTTTCGGTTTACCCAAAATCAGCTCATTTTAATTTTTTTTTTTTTCGGAACTTTGCACTTAGCCCCCCGCTAACAATTTCCGTATGTAGCTCATGCTTTTTAATCAATTACTCCCAGACTTTAACCTATAATCTGTGAAAGTTCCTAAAAGCTTCTAATTACAGTTCAAGTTATCGTCAGGCACTCACTTTCCCCGTCCTTTGATTGCTTCTCTATCATTTCTTCCCCTATCCCCCCCCCTGCCATTTCCCTACACTTCCCCTCCCATTCCAGTATTTACCCAAGTTTCCATTTCTCCGAAGGAATCGTTGGATGAGTGATTAGTTTCGTCCTGATTAATATGAAAGTGATTTATAAAATCCATCGTCAATGATCGATGTCTATGTCAATAAGGAAAATTCGCCCTGTACTACCAAACCATTTACACATGCGGTACTTTTGCGTATATACCACTCCCAAAGTAAGATATTCGATTTTGAGAATGTTTAATTAAGGCCTTTTGACTTGGACCTTTTTCTTTTGACTTGACTGCTTGGAAATGGTTTAATTTCCATTTTGAGTTTACAAGTCTTTTCATTTGTGAATTTTTAATTGATTTAATTGTATGTATGACCTTTGAAAGTTTATTCGAAGAACTAATTTGAAAAAGAGAGAGAGAGGAAAAAAAAATTGTACGTTCACTTAATTAGGGGAATAAAATATATAAATGAGAAACGATATTTAGAAATTTAAAATCCAATTTTTTTTTTTTTTTAACGAAGAACTTTGTTATTTCGGACTAGTCGGATAAATGTGCAAGGTTTTTTTACGTCCTTATGGGGGAGTCATGCGTAAATGTGTAAAATTTTTTTACGTCCTTATGGGGGAGTCATGCGTAAATGTGTAAAAATTTTTTTACGTCCTAATGGGGAAGTCATGCGTAAATGTGTAAAACTTTTTTTACGTCCTTATGGGGGAGTCATGCGTAAATGTGTAAAATTTTGTTACGTCCTTGTGGGGGAGTCATGCGTAAATGTGTAAAATTTTTTTACGTCCTTATGGGGGAGTCATCGGAAATGTGTAAAATTTTTTTAAGCCCTTATGGGTGAGTCATGCGTAAATGTGTAAAAATTTTTTACGTCCTTATGGGTGAGTCATGCGTAAATGTGTAAAATTTTTTTACGTCCTTATGGGGGAGTCATGCGTAAATGGGTAAAATTTTTTTACGTCCTCATGGGGGACTGATGCTTAAACGTAAAATTTTTTTACGTCCTCATGGGGGACTGATGCTTAAACGTAAACTTTTTTTACGTTCTCATGGGGGAGTCATGCGTAAATGTGTAAAAATTTTTTACGTCCTTATGGGTGAGTCATGCGTAAATGTGTAAAAATTTTTTACGTCCTTATGGGGGAGTCATGCGTAAATGTGTAAAAATTTTTTTACGTCCTTATGGGTGAGTCATGCGTAAATGTGTAAAAATTTTTTACGTCCTTATGGGGGAGTCATGCAGAAATGTGTAAAATTGTTTTACGCCCTTATTGGGGAGTCATGCGTAAATGTGTAAAAATTTTTACGTCCTTATGGGGGAGTCATGCGTAAATGTGTAAAAATTTTTTTACGTCCTTATGGGGGAGTCATGCGTAAATGTGTAAAAAAATTTTACGTCCTTATGGGGGAGTCATCGGAAATGTGTAAAACTTTTTTACGTCCTTATGGGGGAGTCATGCAGAAATGTGTAAAATTTTTTTACGCCCTTATTGGGGAGTCATGCGTAAATGTGTAAGATTTTCTGCACTATTAATGGCGGTGACCGGTAGCCTAGCTCGACTCTCAGTCGTAACCAAATCAAAACAGCCAAATTTAAATCCGCTAAAAACCATACGTTTAGCTTATTCAAAGCGTCGACCTACCGACCGGTACGTTCTATATGCTGACGTATTTTATCGCAAAATTAATGTTCTGACGAAAAGTTTCTTACTGAGCGGGATCTTCATTTAGGAAAAGGGAGAAATTCCAAAGATGGGGGAGCGCATCCTTTTCAAAGAAAATTTTTGCAAAAAACTTTTTGTTTTTATGAAGTTATTCACGAGAGCACTATCGGGAACTTTCCGTGAAGATGCTTTTCCGACTTCATCTTTCAACCTAAAGGAAGGAGAGAGAGATAGATAAAAAAATATAAAAAAATAAAAAATACGGAAAGTTTTTATTTCAAACTTACCAAAACTACCAAATCTTCGCGCAACGGTTTTTTTTTTTTTTTTTTCTTTTGAAAATTTTTCCGCAACGCGTACATGCTATATAATCCCTATAATAAACCGTATACAGAACGTTTCGGTTCGATGGTGCCAGACGCATGGGAGGAAGAAGAGAAAAAAAAAATCCCCGAGATAACAGGTTAAATTTAATTTGAACTTTAGTTTTCCAGCTTTTGAGTCTTGGTAAAAAGCTTTTTGAAACAAGCAAAGGTATTATTCTTTTTAAAGTTTCAAAAACCGCTAAACTTTTCAGATTCTTTGTTAATCTTATATATATATAGAACCCTTGGATGTTGGTGGTGGATGTTTTTGCGTAAGTGTGCTTTTCGATCGTAAGGGAAAGGGGTTTGTTTTTCGTGTTGGCAACAAGCCGGTCCGGACCTCAGAACCAAAAGGTGATAAATCAAGTTAAAAGTTAAACGGGATTGGGGTTTGGTAATTATTTTAAAAAGGGCAGTGTCTTTGGTAGAAATGTATCTTGGAGAATTAATAGTTCAGGTTTGGATCAAGATTGATTTATCAAGAATGAATTATTAATCTTGGATCGCGCTTAAATCAGGCTTAATTTTCAATTTTAGCATGTGGGAGAGGTGAAACTATGCTTTCCTGTATTGGATCAAGATTGATCCAAATCCGTAATCCAAGACATTTTTTTTCGAGTTATGGTTGAGTTCTGACGGATTTTCATATCTTGGGCCAATAACGGGTGACTCTGAAAATTTAATTGATGTTTCCAAAATTTTGTAACTTCATTTTTACTTTTAAACTGAGCTTAAATAATCAGAAAATATTGACAGGTCGAAAATTGTATTTTTATTTAAAAAAAGAAAAAAACAATTATTGCAATGTGAACGAACGGATCTTGCCCCCGACCCTGGGTAAATTTCAGGTAGTGTAATTTTTTGAATATAGTTCGTTGACCGTTTTTCTATTCCATTTATGTAAAGAAGTCCTCTGAAATTTCATTGCATTTACCCAAGGCGAGTTAACACTTGTGACGAGATAGTTTTAATTTTGAAAAAATCGGACGCACTTAGTTTGGTGATAGCTTAAGATACAAAAATGCTTTCCGCGGGTGACAGAATGTTAAATTATAGGGAGAAAAGAAAACGAAATTGGATCTGGAACATCTACCAGCAGTTTGTAAACAATATAATGTAAGTTAAGTATTTAAATATGGCAGATTCTGTTGATACAGATTTTAGTTACTCTTTTTAATTTAATTTTTTAATTTTTTATTTTTTATTTTCTTTTTTTTTTTTTTTTTTTTTTTTTTCCACCGCTAGGTATCCCCTAGCGGGGTGCATATATTTTCCTTTATATTTATACAATCTTTTTACCTTTATAAGGTCCTGGGCACAGTTGCCCTTTGGACCCTGCCTTTCGGCCAAATAACAATACCTATAAAATTCTTTCAATTTCTTTTTTAAACAATAAATTTCTTTTCAATAATATAACAGTGAAAAATAAACTTAATATAGTAATTGAAGTAATTGGCTGTTTTCCCAAAAATGACAATAAAGAAGTTTTCCATTTTCGCGGTGTGGTGTGCCTCTTCATTCCTTCATTTGGTCTTTCCTTGTTTGATCCCGTGTTTCCTTCTCCTTAAATGTTTTTTCTTGTGGGTGGTGACATATTCTTCTCTTTTCGTTTTTTCTTCGTCTTGTTCGGCTTTGAGTCTCTGTTTCTTTCTTCAGTTGTTTCCTCTTCTTCGCTTTTTTCCTCCTCCTTGTCTGTTTCTTCCTGTGTACTTTCTTCCTCTTCCTGGATCCTTAAGTCGTTTATTTCTTCTTCGGTTTTAATTTTATAGAATTTACTATTTTTTTTATCTTTTATCCATATACAATGGTTTTTGTACCACGTTGAAATCTCCAAGTGTTTTTCCCTTGCCCACATTTTTACTCTATACCTTAGCTCTTTATAATGTCGTGTTATATTTTCGTAGAATTTTCATTTAATTTTTGTTTTTTATTTTTATTTTTTATTTTCATTTCTTTTTGTTTTTTATTTTTTATTTTCACTTCATTTTTGTTTTTTATTTTTTATTTTCATTTCATTTTGTTTTTTATTTTTATTTTCTTTTCATTTTTGTTTTTTATTTTTTATTTTCATTTCATTTTTGTTTTTTATTTTTATTTTCTTTTCATTTTTGTTTTTTATTTTTTATTTTCATTTCATTTTTGTTTTTTATTTTATTATTTTTTTTTTTTCCCTCGGATACCTATCCGGCACCGGGGGGACTATATTTTCCTTTTTTAACATCTTTTTTACAATATCCTTTATATCCTGGGCTAAGAGCCCTTTGGATTTTTTAACAAAAATCTTTTGGTGGCGTGATAAAGTAATAATAATATATCCAAATTTAACAAAAAAATAACAATAATAAAAAACAAAGTTAAATTGACTGATATGATCTGATAATAATATGATATAAAAATTAGAATTTAAAAATTCAAAATGAAAATAAGAGTTGTCCCAGATGGAGAGTTTTTGATCACATTTTCGTTAATAGGTGTTGTCTGATTTCCCTTTTCGCTGTCCCTATTTTTAAGATATTCAGTAGATTTTCTGGAAGTTTGTTAAAGATTCTCGGTATTAAGAATTTATCCGTTTTACTTTCATTTTTCATTTTACTTTATTTTTCATTTATTTTTTATTTTCATTTCATCTTTGTTTTTTTATTTTTTATTTTCATTTCATTTTGTTTTTTATTTTTTATTTTCATTTCATTTTTGTTTTTTATTTTTATTTTCATTTCATTTTTGTTTTTTATTTTTTATTTTCATTTCATTTTTGTTTTTTATTTTTTAATTTTTATTTTCATTTCATTTTTGTTTTTTATTTTTTATTTTCATTTCATTTTTGTTTTTTATTTTTTATTTTCATTTCATTTTTGTTTTTTATTTTTTATTTTCATTTCATTTTTGTTTTTTATTTTTTATTTTCATTTCATTTTTGTTTTTTATTTTTGATTTTCATTTCATTTTGGTTTTTTATTTTTGATTTTCATTTCATTTTGGTTTTTTATTTTTTATTTTCAACAAACTGTTTGTTAGGCGGAACCTCCAAACATGGAAATCGATTGATTTCGTCGATTGCTGTCGATGCTGTTTGAGTCCGGCCACTTTCCGTGATACGGACAATTTCCTGGAATTTCTAAATAACAGAATTCTTCGGGTGATTTTCGGGACGGATAGGAAAATTCGAATGATCTTGCTTTGGTGTTGGGATAGCTGATTCATTCCCTTCGTTTCCTCACATCATCCCGGAAAATCAACTGATTTTTCTATTGCTGTCGAAATTGGGTCTCTTTCGGGGACAGGAAAAATTATACTGGAATTCAAAGTTAAAAAAATATCTCTGAAAACCTCTGGTGTTTTTCAAGGTCAGCAGGAAAGTTAAAGCATCCCTCTTTGATATTGGGGTCGAGTAACAGGAATTTAGGAGCTGATATTTTAGCTCCAGCTATCCCTCAAAAACTTTCACACAATAAAACGGAAGAGAAAGAAATTCAAAAGTACGGGAGAGTAGTATTTCCAAATTACCATTTACCAAAGTGTGTACTAAAGACGAAAACATACTTTCCATGGGAACCGACACCTATAAGCGATGCTGAAATTTATTCGAAAAACGAAAAAAAAAAACTAACAGAAAATTCAAGATGCAGATAATACGAAGTGATAGACAATGTAAGGGAAGAGGGGGGAAAAAAAAATAATGACGAACAGAAAATGAAGGGAGACGAATGATGATTGATGGAACACAAAGAATTTTTTTTTTAAAAATATATAGAATTGTGAATTCATTTTCCCTTTAAAAATTTTAATAATAATAAAACGTGACAAAATAAATAAAAGTAAAATAAAATAAAATAAAAAAAAACGTTTTTTTTTCCTTTCAAAACTTGATTTAATTGGAAACTTTACGGAACTTGTTAGAATTGGAAAACTTTCCGCTGAAGTCGTGTTAAACCATAGTCAGTTAATAATTTATAGTTTTCGCTTTAGTTTGAATTTACAACGAAAAAGGAAAAATCAATTTTAATGATCGTTCTTAGCTTTTTCTGCCTCCCGTCAGAACGAAACACCGCTAAAAACAATAATATTTCATCATTTTCTCTCCTTTCCTCGACGCTTTCAGTTGTCATTTTTTTTTTTTTAATAAAAACTTTTTTTTTTTTTTTGTCTGGAGTAAAAAAAAGAAAAAAAGTACGAGATCAGGAGAGTAATACCAACATGACGGAATTAATTTCTCCCATCAAGTTGTCACAACATCCTGTCTCGAACGGAACGGAAGTTATGTGCTGCGAGATACAGCTAATTGAGGTTTAACTTCAATATTGTTTTGACACAGAGGTTGTATACGATACGGCCCGCAGGGCTTTTCGCAGCAAGGTTAGACTCATTAAAGAAAAACAAACAAACACCCCCCCGAATTTTACGGAAACGAAGATACGAGGGGAGAGAGAGAGGGAAGACAGAGAGAGAGAGGAAGCACAAGTTTTTGCACCATCCCCGAAATATTCCGTTTTCTACGCTAATAAACTACTTAGGAACCCCTGGCGATAATCCGCATAGTGGGAGTGGTTACAGACAAGATTGATAACAACGGAAATCTAATTAAACTATTCTGGTTAAGAGATTTTCAAGTAAACACTATATTAATCTAACTTTAAAACAAACTGGAAAAACGATTTTATCAAAAACATCTCGAAATGTAATTGAAAATGTTTCCGGTTATTCGATACATCGCAGAGCTTTTTTTTTTTTTTCTTTTTTTTTTTTATTCGTTTCTAAACGTATATGCACAATTTCCGGAATTCGGAGAAGATAAGAGGAAGCTAAAAGAATTTTATTTCCGTTAGGGGTACGGCTTTTTATATATATATATATATTTTTTTTCTCCGGATAATAAAGAAACCTATTAAGGAGTTACTTTTAAAATTTATGCGTCATAAATCGCGTATTCCCCAGATCCGAAGGATTACGTTGCTATACTACGCAATCCTTATTTATTTTTTTTATGTACGAATTTTTTTTTTTTTTTTTTTTTTAAAGCATCCATCAAAACCATTTTTATTTTCGATTAATTTTTTTCCTTCACATTTTACATATTGACTTCGACCAAAGTAGGTATAATTAAGAAATCTTTTCCCATTTTCCGTAAGTCAAGTTCGGATTTTCGTGACTTTGAACCTGAACTTTGAAAAATTTCAGGAAAACCTTTGCGGAGGACTAAGGCAGACTTGGGGGCACTTTAAGATTTTCCGTATGGCAGATCTCCCGTAGAAGGAATATTAGAGATCCCGATGAAAATTCTTAATCCCGTTGCCCGGGAATAAAATATTCAGGAAATTCACCGTTTTTAAAAACTCTCGCTAATGTTACCGAAAATTTCCGACAAGTACCTGGGAAACCGACTTAGTCAGCAAAGAAATATTAATATGTATAAAATATTTTTTAAATATTTTGAAATATTTTAAAAATATGATGTAAATATTTATTGAAACAAAAAACGATAAAAATATTGACAAATATTTTAAAAATATTTTTATGGTTTTTTCTTTCAATAAATATTTACATAATATTCAATATTTTTAAAATATTTTAGAAATATTTAAATAAATATTTTAGAAACATTAAAAAAAAGTATTTTAAAGATATTAAAAAAAATATCTTAGAAACTTCAAAAAAAAAAAATTTTAGAAACAATAAAAAAATATTTGGAAACAGTAAAAAAAATATTTTAGAAATATTTTTAAAATATTTTAGAAATATTTAAATAATATTTTAGAAACAGTAAACAATTATTTTAGAAACATTAAAAAAATATTTTAGAAACAGTAAACAAAATATTTCATAAACATCAAAAAAAAATTTTAGAAATATTAAAATAAATATTTTAGAAACATCAAAAAAAAAAAAAAAAAAATTTTAGAAATATTAAAGTAATATTTTATAATAATAATTATTTTTCTGCTGACTGGAAAAAGATCTCCATTTCCCGAATCCCGGGAATCTGTTTTTTCTCTAAAACGGAAAATCAGAATTACTATCTAAGTTGATGACTAGTCAGTGAGCTAAAATCCCGAAAATTATCCGAGCTTTCAAAATAATTCCGTTATTTCGAAATTCCAGGAATATTTTCCAGGAATATCTTACGAATTCTCGGTAATATTCCCGAAAATTTCCGGGAATTACCTGAAAAACCTAGGGATTTCCATTCCCCGAATCCAGGAAACATTTCCTGGAATTCCGGAAACTACTACCTAAATTTTTCTTCATCAGTTTTCATTTTATCCTCTACTAAAGAAAACATCGGAAGAACTAGCGAAATTACCATCTGCCAAAGACGTTCCCAAAGAAACATTATTCAGCACTCCCTCCGCGACCCCGAGAACAAACTAATTATCGTAAACTCGTCTTTTCAAATGGATCATTTTTAACCAGGATGGTAGTAGTAAAAGTCTAAGATGAAATTCGTGTTATAACGAGAGTTACAAGGTGTCAGCTGTTTGAATAAAAGACGAGGGTGGGTGGAAGAGCAAGAGGATGGATGGATGGAGAAAGATACACGAAGAAAGGGAATACAACCCCTCCCTCTCCACCTCCGTTAACATCTCGGAGAGGAAGAAATGGAAAGAGCCGCAAAGTTGAGGACACGACACCTGATAAAATAAGGAAGACGCTCTTTGAGGAATTGCTTTCAACCATCTTTTAAAAGCGAATCTGATTTTAATTTCATTAAGAAAAGCGAAATGCGAAAAAGGGTTCGAACTAATGAAAATCATAAGGGAAAATGCGTCTCTCTCTCGCTCTCTCGCTCTCCCTGTCGATTTTCGACTGCAACTTTTTAATATAAAAGGAGAAGAAAATTCGGACCGCGCGCTATACGTCTTAAGATAACATCGTCTGGCAAAAAACAAACTATAAATAAGGATGGAAAAAGAAACATGACAAGAATCAAGGGGGAAAAAAGTTTTTTTTTCTTTAAACCAAAAAAAAAGTTTAGGGAGACGTAAAATAAGAAAAACCAAACGGAATGATTCATCACAGTTACGAAAATTGCCTTATTTTAGAATTTCTTAACTTTTTACCGCAAGAAAGTTGGAAGTCTCCTCTTTTCGGGGGGGAAAAAAAGCATAATTATCGATCGGAAAAAGGTTCCTTTTTTTTAAGGGATCCGAAACGTGTCGTCGAATGCAATCACGACATCTCGTTAACTCGGGAGGGTAAAAAGCGTAGAAATGTCGACGTAGACAATTTTTAAAAAATGCCCGGTCCGAATTTTCTTCACTCTCTTAAAAAAAAAAAAAAAATCGTACCCTTCGAAGTCTTTTCATCATCTCCCCCTTTCGCTCTCGATTTTTTTTGTGGCGAAAAAAAAAAGAAAAAACTCTTTTTTTCTAAAAAAACTGTACTTTTTTTTTTTTTTCCTCTTTTTTTCCTTCCGGATAAAAACAAAGACCCTTCTTTTTTTTTTTTTTTTTTTAAAGTAAATTATTTAACTCCTAATTAGTCTTGATATTAATGCTAAAAGAATTTGATTTATTTAATTACATTTCCGTAAATAATTTTTATACCGTCTAAAAAAAATAAAAATGTTTTCCGGGAAAAAAGGTTCGACGACAGGATCAATGAAAAAAAAAAAAAATTTAACGAGTTGATAAATCGAATGAAATCGGAGATATTTCCGAGGAAAATGATAACCTCCCTTATTGCTGTTAATTAGACGTGCTAATACGTTAATTAATAACAAAGAAATTATTCGGCGGAAAAATTATTTTGTGACAGCCGGATTTTTTTTTTTTTTTTTTTTTTTTTTTTTTTTTTCTCTATTTTTTTTTGAAAAGAAATTTTGTTATGAGAAAACTCGGATACGGGCGGCGGGTTTACCATATTTGACTGTACTTTTTGATTACGTTCCTGTATTTGTTCGCCCGGGAAGTTTTAACTGCGTAACATTGTTTACGAGTTTCTTTATGAAACTAAGAAATAAACTAGGAAATCACGTAGTAGCACCCCTTTGTAATTTTGACACTGCCGCTAAAGTTTTGTCTTTTGACAACTTTTTTGTCAGAGTTTCCGCCGTGAAAAATATTTACATTAATTTGCTATTCCCCGTTAAAGTTTTTTTTTTTTTTTTTTTTACTTAAAAATATTTTTTTTCTCGGAATAAGATGGATGTTTCTTTAATATTAATGACGGAGTCGGGCGGGCTTGCTACATCTCAGCAGCATGTTCCCAACATGTTTTTTTGAGTCAACATGTAGACTAACATGTTGGCAACACGTTTCTAACACTGCAACAAGTTGAACTACATGTTTTTTCAACATCTTACTGCAACATGTTTTAGCTTGATATTTCGGCCAAATATTACTATGGCCACTGGGCGACATTTTCCGCCGAAAAAATCTTTGCTTCAAACACACCGTGTTGTACCTAAAAATCCTCTGCGATTCTGTTATCATCGCTTTTATTATCATTCGTACTTTGTCTCTTTCTCGAGCTTTTCCGGGACTTTATCGTACGGGTTTATTCATTTTTTCGTATAGGCCCTGAGAAATCCCCTTGCTTTGAAGGAAGTTTTAAAAGAAGCTTCTTGTTTTGAATCTTATATTTTTCCAAAAAAATGAACGTATTAACTCCCCTAAAAGTCCTACATAATCGTTTTTATGTATCAGTAGACACCTAAATTTCGGTGCTTCAAAGCTTTTTTTTTTAAAGACCGAAAATGCCCGAGAAAGTGAAAAAGTACGAAAAGGCCCGAGAAATTCCGATAAAATCCGAAAAAGGCCGAAAATGCCCGAAGTCCCGATAAAATCCGAAAAAGCCCGAGAAGTTCCGATAAAGTCCGAAAATGCCCGAAAGGTTCCGATAAAGTCCAAAAAAGCCCGAGAAGATCCGAAAAAGGCCGAAATTGTTTGAAATTGCCCGTACGAATGCTAGCCGCTACGAAGAAGTCGATCGATATTTTTCCAAAATAAATGCAAATTAGATGCAAATTAGATGCAAAATAAATGCAAATAAATGCAAAAATTTCACATAAAAAATGAATCATTTTTGTATCATTTTTACAAAAATTTGAACATGCATCATTTTTACAGTATTTGCAATATTTTTGTAAAAAAAAAAAAAAAAAAAAAAAAAAAAACATGAATATTCAGATGGTGGTGGAGAGGGTGAGAGGGTGTTTCTAACTACAGCATAAGATCTTTTAATCGAGAAAACAGGAAGCAAAAGTAAGTTTCCGAATCCGTTAGGAAAAAAATGAACTTACCAACCGGAAAAACCATGAAAAGTGTATTTTTAATGTCATGTGCAATGAAGAAAGAATAACCTTTAGAAAAAGTTGGATCGCTGTGAAATGATAAATGAACGAAAAAAAAGTTGTAGACAATCGATGAGCCGAGACTTCCAACCATCGATTTTATTTTCTATTATCACGAGGTTTCCAAGAAAACAAGACCATCGAACGAGCTTTCTTCCCGGCTAGAGATTATAATTTGTTGTCGTAATCATTACATCACATGTTATCATTATCGTTTTTTTTTTTTTTTTTTTTTTTTTTTTTTTTTGTTTCCTTCAAATGAGTTTCTACATGCGAAAAAGAAATGAAAAGAGAAATAGGTGATCGGTGTGGGAGAATCGTAAATATTTGAAAGTACGGGGCAAAGCACAAGAAGTTTTTATGTCTCGCGTATACTTAACTATATCGTTTTATTGTGTTACGTTTAATTCAATAAATGAAAAATGCTTTGAAGGACAGAAATTCAGGTGTCCACTGATTCATAAAAACGATTAGGACTTTTATAGGAGTTAAATAGGTTCATTTTTTTTAAGAATATAAAATTAGAAAGAAAAAGCTTCTTTTCAAACTTCCTTCAAAGTAAGGGGATTTCTCAGTGCCGATTCTAGCTCGTGCGAAAAAGTGAACAAACCCCTACGAAAAGTCCCGAAAAAGCCCGAGAAAGAAAAGAAGTACGAAAAAGCTCGAAAAGTTCCGGTATAAAGTCCAAAAAAGTCTAAGAAGATGCAAAAAAGACCGAAAATACTCGACACGATCCGATAAAGTCCGGAAAAGCCCGAGGAGTTTCGATAAAGTCCGAGAAAGAGAAAAAGAACGAAAAAGCCCGAAACGCCCCGATAAAGTTCGAAAAAGCCCGAAAGGTTCCGATACAGTCCAAAAAAGCCCGAGAAGTCCCGGTAAAGTCCGAAAAAGCCGGAGAAAGAAAAGAAGTACGAAAAAGCTCGAAAAGTTCCGGTAAAGTCCAAAAAAGTATAAGAAGATCCAAAAAAGACCGAAAATACTCGACACGATCCGATAAAGTCCGGAAAAGCCCGAGGAGTTTCGATAAAGTCCGAGAAAGAGAAAAAGTTCGAAAAAGCCCGAGAGGTTCCGATAAAGTCCGAAAAAGCCCGAGAAGTTTCGATAAAGCCCGAGAAAGAGAAAAAGAACGAAAAAGCCCGCGACGTCCCGGTAAAGTCCGAAAAAGCCGGAGAAGTTCCGAAAAAGCCCGAGAAGTCCCGATAAAGTCCGAAAGAGCCCGAGAAGTTCCGATAAAGTCCGAAAAAGCCCGTGACATCCCGATAAAGTTCGAAAAAGCCCGAGAGGTTCCGATACAGTCCGAAAAAGCCCGAGAAGTTCCGATAAAGTCCGAAAAAGCCTGAGAAGTCCCGAGAAAGTCCGAAAAAGCCCAAGAAGTTCCGAATAAAGCCAAAAAATGCCCGAGAAGTCCCCAAAATTTTACAAATATGGACATGCGTAATTTTTGCAAAGTTTTTGCATATTTTTCAAGCGCTAAATTTTGAAAATGCATAATTTTTTTAAGCATAAAAATCTTTGTTGCATAATTTTTTCATGCATATAAGCTTTTAAAATCATAAGGCGAGAGAATTAGCATTGTTTTAAATTTTTTTCGTTCTCCTGAAAAATTTAAACAAATGATCTTGAGGGGCTTCTGCAATAACTAAAAAAAAAAAAAAAATGAACCCTTTCAAGCTTCTTGTAGTAAAATTGTAAGATGGGAACGCTTTGCTTGCCGTTGTTTCCTACCATTATTCTAAGCAAAAAAATATTTTTCGTGTTGGTTGGCAACAGGCGTTGGATGCTACAAAAATGATTCCGATGAACCTTCGCCAAACGGGATTTTTTTTTTCGGAATACACTGTGATCGAAAATGACAGTAACATATATTGAATATATTTAGAGTGAAATGACAGGAGTGATTGACTAGTCATTATATTGTATCCAATGCGATTTTATAATTCCAATCATACGAAAGGTTCGTAACTTATATCGTGACAGTTCGTGGATCAAATACACTTTTTGCATAAATCCCTTAACCTGAAAAAAGAAAAATTGGAATTATGTGAACTAAAAATTTAAATATATTGCCGAACCTTTGCTTTTTCTATTGTCCTTCGTCGAATAAAGATTGGAAAAGAAAAGAAAAGCGAGGAAAATTGATTCTTTTTATATATATAAATATATCTATATAATAATAGAAGGGAAGCGTATAATAAAAATGGTTTTAATTTTGGTTTCAGGGCCGAGCTTCAATATGATCATAACGAAACGAGGTCTTCCCTCAGGATAAAACCGGTTCACGTGACAGACGAAGCTCTCTACAAATGCGAGATCACGTACATTGAAGTGCGGGAGGGATGCTCAGTGGTCCAGTTCATCAACCTGACCACTCAAAGTAAGTAACTTCATTTTCTGCCTCAATCCGTTTCATTCTTCTCGACCATTACCCGGACAATTGACCTTTCATCTCTTTTAATGCTGTTTCGCGTCATCGCTTGTTAAGTTCGGGTCTTTTTTTTTGTGATAAAGAGTAATAAGGTCGTTTCATTAGGGAATCATCTGTGCTCGCGTTACTTGGCTTATAAGGGATTCGCATTAATTGGAGAGCGGGGAAGACGGGGATTTGGGAGAGCGAGAAGGGGGGAGGGGGGGATTTAAGGTAGAAGAGAAAAATTGAAACTTTGAAAGAAAGAAAGGGGACAGTGGGGAAGGAAGATATAGGAAGAGTTACTTTGGAGTAAGGTCAGAAAAAAGGATGGAATGAATAGAAGGGGAGAAAGATTTAAACGCAGCTGAAAAAAAATATAAAGGAATATAAAAATTGAAGAATCTTCCTTATAGGCAGGATGAGTAAGAAGTGGGTAGGAAATCTGCTTAAGACATTGGAAAGGAAGAAAGCTTTAAAGGTGGAAGAAGGAGGCTAAAGAGCCTTAGGGCCTTCGATATTGGGGCTTCTTTTTTTAAGTTCCGGCTGCGCGACGGATGTTGGCTATCATCACTACGATTTTGACTTGGAAAACCGTCGCTCTAAGAAATCAACACCAAAGCGTACGATCTTAATTGCGGACACGAAACTGGCTTTTACAGGACCTGGAGCCCTATCGCGGCATTATGAACTTCTTTCTATTCGGACCTCTCTTGGCTGGCATCCCGCCAGTCAGGCGCTCATAAACCTACTCGCATCAGCCTCGACGTTATCTTCCCATCTGATCCGAGGTCTTCTCTAAGGTCTGGGACTCGTCGGTCTGCTCTCCAGAACTTGCCGGATATAGATTGACAGTGGTGCCCGAGTGACATGTACCGCCAACTTGAGCCTTCGGGACTTAATCACAATAATGATTAATGGTAGCCCAGTTGGCCTGCGGATCTTATCATTTGAACTCATGCGCACCCTGCCAATTATTGGATTCCTTTGCTTATTCGCTGCTGGGATTACCTGACAGATTTAACTTTAGATTTGTTCATACCGTTTGTCAGTTGTTTTGCCACTAGTCTGCATGGTATTAGGTTGCAGTTGACCACCGGTAGAAGTTCTTCCAATTTTGTGGACGATTTTTCGCTCCCAAGACGAGAGAGCGCCATGGACTAGTTAAATTGCTGATTCCTTTCCAGCCTTCAGGACCTTCTCTCTGACCTAAATGATGGAGACCTCCCGAGTTATCTCTAAGGAGACTGTGGAACAGAAATAAAAAGATATTTAAGAGAGATAACAGAAAAGAGGTGACAATTTGAGGAGCGAAAGTCAGAAGTCGGATGGAGAAATTATGAGAAAGAGAAAAAAACGATGACTAGAAAGTAGAGTCCAAAGTAAAGGAAATAAAAAGAGGAATCAAATAAAGGGAAATACAGTTTTAAGAGGAGAAGTAAGAGAAAGAAAGAGGAATGAGTTTAAGGAAGAGAGATAGGAAAACAGCAAAGGACCTTCCGAAACTAAAAATAGAAGAAAACGAGTCAGAAAAAAATAGATAAGAGCCAAAGGTAGGGGCGAACGGAAGAATTATATGAGGAAAATCCCCCTTCGTAAGTCCCTTTCCATAAAGTTGGATCATGATGTCTTCCGGTATTTAAGTGGACTCGCAATGCCATTTCCAGTAGAACACGCACATTAAAACTCCCTGCGCTCATGTAGTCGGGAACACACGGAACCTGACCTGATTCACCTAACGCAATTTACCCTAATCAAACTTTGCTGAACCCATTTCAAAGAGATTCCAGCAAAGGAAAGGTGACTCAGAGCGCGGGGAAAGATGGATAGTTTTCATCACTCACATAAGGAATCGTAACTTTTTTTTTTTTTTTCTCGTAATAAAATGGAACAATCTAAACTTAGAAGCAGACGATTATTAGATGAAGTGAAAGACATTCAAAAGCGGAAATGGAAACGATTCAATCGGCACATGAAATAAACACGCATGAATAGTTGCTTTTGATTCCCGTATTTTTTTTTTTTTTTTTTTTTTTTTTTCTTTTTCAATGAGTTCCCGGAGAATCAAAGAGATATTAGTTGGTTTTAAAGTGCATGCTGCGATAAAAAGGGTCACTACGGTATTTTTCTTCTCCGGTTTTTTTTTTCTTCTTTTTCTTCTTCTTTCCTTTCTGAGATTATTCCTGTTTGTGCACGTACAATAAAAGATATAGCCCGAAGAAAAAATAAAAAAAAATTATCGATCGGTTGACGGACGTTTTTTTTTTTTTTTTTTTTCTTTTTCCAAAGGAAAAAATTAAAACAAGAGCAAGGTATTTTAAATTCTAGAAGAAAAAAAAAGAGGAAAAGTTTTTTTTTTTTGAAAAACATAAAAAGTTGTCCAATTTTTGACATTCGCACAAAAGAAAACGAATAAATCTTTTCTCTCTGAATGGGAGATGTTAAAAACGTCATTATTCTTTCAACTTTTTAATAAAACTCCGGGAAAATCAAAACAAAGGGGAGGATAGGAGAAGAGGGGGAAGTAGGGGGGGGGGAATTTTCACGCATTTATTATTTATTGTGCTCAGATGTAATATCAAAGAGGGAGGTGTTGTTAATCACTTTGGGCGAGATTAATTTCCTATAAGAGAAAACAAAATATTTTGCGTAAAAAATGTATAGTAAGCAAATGAATTAATTTTTTTTTTTTTTCATTTCCCACAGTCGGAAAATGAATTTTCCCGCCATCTTCAGAAAGAAAAAAAAAAGTTTTTTAGATTCGCGATTAAAAGTACCTTACAAATTAGGTTAGGAGGTGACTTGCAGGTCTCCTGTCCTCCGAAACCAGTCCTGCAGTCCTCAATAAGAGTCCTGCAATCCTCAATAACGAGTCTTGCAGTCCTCAACAACGAGTCCATTTGTCCTTAATATCGAGTACTGCTGTCCTCAATAAATCCTGCAGTCCTGCTATCCTCAATAAGTCCTGCAGTCCTCAATAATAAATCCTGTTGTCCTCAATAAGTCCTGCAGTTCTCAATAACGAGTCCTGCTGTCCTCAATAAGTTCTGCAGTCCTCAATAACGAGTCCTGCAGTCCTCAATAACGAGTCCTGCAGTCCTCAATAACGAGTCCTGCAGTCCTCAATAACGAGTCCTGCAGTCCTCAATAATAAATTCTGTTGTCCTCAATAAGTCCTGCAGTCCTCAATAATAAATCCTGTTGTCCTCAATAAGCCCTGCAGTCCTCAATAATAAATCCTGTTGTCCTCAATGAGTCCTGCAGTCCTCAATAATAAATCCTGTTGTCCTCAATAAGCCCTGCAGCCCTCAATAACGAGTTCTGCAATAACCAATCATATTTTTTGTTTAATTTTTAATAGTAAAAAAAAAAAAAAAATTACGTTAACGAAATGTATGCACGGTGCTGGTGAATAATCTTAACGGTACTCAATTCGTTTCCTGTTAACGACTTTTTATCACGATCTTGGGAGTATGGTTATGAGTTTAGACGCGGAGAGTTTTCATCCGACGAAAAATAAAAGACGGAGGAAAGATGACCTTTGAGGTTCCCAGCAGCTCGTTAAACCAGAAGGCATATAAAGCCATGCGGTTCTGTAATGGACAAAAATGATAAAAGCTTGGGGTCACTTTCTAAAAACTAGGGAAATCATATTATGAGATTTATTTTCCTTCCTTTTTTAACTTTCCCTCCGGAAACGTAACTTTTTTTTTTTTTTTTTTTTTTTTTTTTTTTAGAAAAATGTCTTTTAACGTTTGGTTTAAATACTGACCAATCAGGGATTGTAAGAAAAACAAAATAATATTTTTTTTTGCCATCCAACCAAAAATTGAGTTCGTTAAAATTTTGACCATATAAGGCCTCCGAAGTCGATTTTTGTTTGGAAAAAATTTTTTAAAATGTAAGTTCTTTTCGATGTGCTTAAAAGAGCTGCTGGGATGTATGGTCAGTTATTTTTAGATTTTTCCAGCTTTTTAATTTTAATTTTTGTTTTTGAAATCTAGGTTTTTTTTTTCCTTTAAAAAAATTATTTTTTAATTGAGTTCGGTGTAACAGGAAATGATTGGTAGATTTAAAATTAATTTTAACCGCCAGTGCGTCATAGTGCGTCAGTAGGGAGCCAGTGAGCCAAGTGGCGCACTTTGGCGCCAAATTGGAGCAGGGAGTACCAAGTGGTTTTTGCGACGATCTCATCTGTCTGAAATTGAAGATATGAATTCTGAGCATCGCAGACTTTAGCATATTTTTTTTTTTTTTTTGCTATGATTTTGCTGAGTCGCCGCTAAACACTAATGTCTCTATATAAAAATCGTGTAAAAAGGCGCTTAAATGGGGAGAAATTCAGTCACCCATGTTTAATATAAACGGCCGTTATTATTCATTCTTTTTCGGAGGAAAAGCAGAGCGAATTTATTTTCATTATCCTTATCATCTTTATCTGTTGAGTAGACGGCATAAGGGTTCTTTAAAAAAAAAAAAACTTTCCCTTCTTTTAAAAAAATGTCGAAATCCCGGCCGTGTCAACTCCGAAGTTATTGAGTCAATAATACCCAGCGTCAGGATTAATGAACATCCATGATAACTTAATTATACTGAAATCGATGACGCTTTTATTTGTTTTTGTCATCACCGTTTGACACCATCTTTTTTTTTTTTTTTTTTTTTTTTTCTTT
Source organism: Liposcelis bostrychophila (assembly GCA_037577465.1). NCBI lineage: Eukaryota > Metazoa > Arthropoda > Insecta > Psocodea > Liposcelididae > Liposcelis > Liposcelis bostrychophila. Next base: position 12,888,600 of record CM075214.1, on the reverse strand, counting down.
TTTTGTTTTTTTTCGCTGCCGTTGTAAGGTAAACGGACCGTTCAGAATTAATTCAGAAATCTTAAATTCATTAAAGAGCGGCCCTTTTGACCGAGAAAAGGAGCGACCAATTTCTTGTTTAATTAGTTTAACAGTAACAACTTCCTGGTTTTCTCCTTGGAAACCTTGAGTCCCGGTGGCCTTAAAACCGCATTTAAATACGTTTCCGACTTCTTGATTTAAAACTAAATAAAGCTTGTTTTAATGTATACGATTCGACCTAATTCTGAAGGTTGTTTCCGTCTGAGGTTTCCCATTTTCCAGTTTGGGAAAGGAAGGTTAAATTGTTTACGGTTCAGGTTTTTCTAATGGGGAAGGGCGAAGAATGGGGAGTATTTGCATTGACTCATTTGAGGAAGAAAAAGGAAATATGAATAATAATAAATTCTACCCTTTCTACAATTAAGTTTAGGGGAGGTAGTCTTACAGCCCAAACCCACTACTTAGGCGTTTTTATTAGGCAAAGGGCGCAAGAGCTACCACTCTCATTAGTGGGTGAATGAGAGGGACCTACTATATTTAGACACGGATTCCGAACCGTGTTGGGCATCACAATATGATTTCACTTTTAATCTCATAACAAGAATAAAGAGGTGAATGCATGGTATAAACTTGACTCGACCGCGGACCTTCCGCGTGCGAATCGAGAGTCTTACCAATGGACTACCGCTCGCCCAATGAAATATGAATAATGGAGATGAAAGGGGAGGAAGAGGGGGGGGGGGGGGGTAGGACGAAAATTGAATTGAAGAAAATGAAATTGGAAAAATTGGATGGATAAAAATTGGAAAAGTCGGAAAAAGTTGTGATGGCCAATCCTAAAAATAACAAAAAATCTGGAAAAATTATTTTTGAATTGGAAAAAAAGGACGACAATTTTGGAAAAATGCAGGAAAATTATTTTTAAATTGAAAGAGTTTCTCATTCAAATCATTCAAATTCAAAAATTCGCTAAATAAGGGACACCCTGTCCATGCTTCTTCTTAAGGACCTCTTCATGTGCTCGGAATCTCTGTCCTACTGGGACATTGAAGTCACCAAGAGTCAGAAGTAAAGAAGATAAGAAACATATTCAGAAAAAGAGAGAGAGACTTAATAAAAAAATAAAGCGAAAAGAAAAAAAAGTAAGCAGCTACAAAGTAACGGTGACAGAAGAAATCCGATAGACGTCAAAAGACATCTTTTAAATTTTGCAAAATAGCAACTGATAAATATTTCCCAAAGCCAGGGAACTGTAGCGGGAGAAAAAAAAAAAAAAAAAAGAAAAGAAAAAGAAGACCTTCACGGGTATAATTTAATTCATCGTAATAAATTAAACTTGACGAAGTGCTTGTCGACGCCATCAGGGACATATTATAAGTTTGAGTTCACAGTGCATGTCGGAAATGTGGCCAGCCAACATCTGACGCCATTCCCTGATAATATATTACACATTTTCGGGAGTATAATTGTTTATTTCTCCAGTGCAGCTGATTTCGTCTTCGGTAAATCTTACGATTTTAACCCCTTCGAAATCCATCCGGTGAAAAAGTTTTCTTTTTTTTTTGCTTTAGCGTTATATATTTAATGCTAAAGCATTGCGTTCGTAAAAAAATTCAACTTTTCCATTTTTGCGAATTTTAAAATTTTTTCGGTTGCTTCGAAAAATTCAAATCCCGGAAATCGGGGTTAAAAGTTTTTTCGGGACAAAACATCTTGGGCAGAATAACTACAAGTAAATTCATCGGAGAAATTTTCCGCTCATATTTCCCAGGTCCATTACGTGTTTAAACTAGTGATGGACCACAAGACGAGAAGATTGTGTCTTGGCTTGATGAAAACAAGAAAACAATTTTAAAAAAATATAACAAGATTTTAATAGTTCTGGAACAAGACAAAGCAAGACAGGGCAAGAAAAGTAACAATACTTGAAATACTAACACCAGAAATTTTATTTACAAATTATTTGTCTAGCAGAAGGTTTTCCTTTGAAAAAAAAAATCAGTGCCTTCGAAGTTTTCCGTAATAAAAATAAACTTGGATTTATTTTTTTCACAATTTAAATTTTCAATTTTTTTAAAAACATTTTTTTCGCATTTACTTTTCTACATCTGAAAAATTAAATTGATCTTACTTGTTTTAGGTCGCTGTGCCTATTGATTATCGACCTATGCAAATCCCTTCTATCAATACATGAATCGAGTCTTCTTTGCCTATTTTGAAAAAGCTCTCGACGCTTACCCTCCGGAACGTTCGATTCGTTCCGTATAT
>CM075214.1:12820590-12885311 GCA_037577465.1 Liposcelis bostrychophila | reverse complement strand
TGGTTAACGACTATGCGTTTGCTTTAATCCAGAGCTCCTCCACCTTCTCACTCCCACGATTCTTGTGTTAATTTAATCCTAATTAAGAGTATTTAACCGATCAAATTCGGTTTCCTTCACTGTAAACACCCTGTAATTAATGTTGTATAAACAAAATATGGTAAGCGTTAAAGGAATGAAGAAATACCCCTAGGGGAATTTCGAAGGAATGTTGAGACTTGTATTAAGACTGTGAATTTTTTCCCCAGGTCTTTTCCAGTTTTTAATCATCAACCAACATTGGCTCTTTTATTTTAACAATAAAAATCATATTGCGATACAACATTAGGGTGGCCCAAAAAAAATCGGCCATCTCTGATTTTCGTTCCATAGCAAAAAAATGGGTTCTTTAGAGTCTTGGAACACTTTTTCCAGATTTTTTAGGGTCACTGATTTTTTTCCAGATTTTTAAGAAAATTTTTTGAGGTGGTGCCCGAATTTTTTGTTTTTTTTTACTTTTCGCACTTTTATTTGATCAAATTTCAAAAATTCGTAGGGAAAAAATTTGATGACATAAAAAAATTGATCTTTTTAGGGTATAATACTTATGTATATATGTATCCAGAAAAAATTTCATTTTGCCGAAAAACAAGACCTTATGGGTGTTATACGGCTTGTTTCGGCGGGAACGGTTTTTTTTATATCTGGCCAGCCCCAAATGTTAAAAAAATTTCAAGATAGCCAAAATGACCCAAAATAATGTGGATCATCGCCTTTGATCCAATTTTTGGAGAAAATTTATTTTGCGTGAGTAGGGACGATTTTAGGTTAAAAAATAATATTTTTCAAAATATAAAAAATTTATTTATTATTTTATGGTGTCCCAATTTTGATTCTACATCTCAAAATCGAATATAATCGAAATATAATAATTACCGAATTTTAAGTATTGTCGTCAACTATCAATTGATGTGGAGATCTAGGGTTTTTCCCGCAACCGTACGTAATTTTAATGGTCATTTTCGGATTCTACGGGCCAAAAAACATAAAGTACTTATCCAGATTTGAAAATGGCCGACTTTTATTTTTCAGTCAAAAAAATCACGCTTTTAGCATAAGCCCCTTTTCGAGAGAAAGCTATAAAGGCTGGTAGCGACCCCTATATATTTTTTAAAAATCTGAAAAATATTGGACAAGGTATCTGGAGGTAGTGGGATCGATTTTGAAGTGTAGAATCAAAATTGGGACACCATAAAATAATATATAAATTTTTTAAATTTTGAAAAATATAATTTTTAAACTTAAAACCCTCCCTACTCACGCCAAATAAATTTTCTCCAAAAATTGGATCAAAGGCGATGAATCTACATTATTTTGGGTCATTTTGCTACCTTGAAATTTTTTTAACATTTAAGGCTGGCCAGATATAAAAACTCGTTTTTTTATATCTGGCCGGTCTCTCTGAGGCCCGCCATTATTTGCATGAATTTGTTATCTAGAGTTTTTATATATGTCTACAAAGTTCTTAAGTTAAGGTAACCCTCAACATTATGGTGATGGTTTCATGGTGTTTGTTGTATGCTTTTGTCACATGTTTATTATCTTTTTATGTAGCTTTCAGGAGGAAACCGCGAAAATCGTGGGGACAATATCTTTCGTTGATGATCATCTCGATACAGTGGGAGACGAAATAGTAGCTTTGAAGGAAGAATGGAAGAAGTGTAACAAAGAAGGTGATACCATTATCAGTTTAAAAAACCAGTTACAAATGGAAGAAACAAAAATGAAATTACTCATGAATTATTATCGTGAATTGATTAAAGATAATTTAATCTTGAAAGGCTGTAAGTATCACCCAGAAAATTAATATTCTACTTGATCTTCAAATTTTTTTTTTTTTTTCTGTTTTTAGATCTTCATAAAGAATTGAAATTAACACAAAATTAAATAGATGGAATATTGGAAGAAGAGAACACCTATGTTACGAAAGAATTGATAGATGAAGCAATTGTAGCAAGATGGCCTTAAGTAAAGCCAAAAGAAAATGAAGTAATTGTAAAATGTTTAGTTTTTTTGTATTTAACTCGTCTCATTTTTCGGCAAAATGAAATTTTTTCTGGATACATATATACATAAGTATTATACCCTAAAAAGATCAATTTTTTATGTCATCAAATTTTTTCCCTACGAATTTTTGAAATTTGATCAAATAAAAGTGCAAAAAGTAAAAAAAACAAAAAATTCGGGCACCACCTCAAAAAATTTTCTTAAAAATCTGGAAAAAAATCACAAGTTTTCCAAGACCCTAAGGGATCGATTTTTGCTAGGGAACGAAAATTAGAGATGGTCGATTTTTTTGTGCAGAAAATCATTGCATATTAGGGTCATCCTCAAAAAAAATGGCGAAACAGTGTCCGGAGATTTTTTCTGCTCCTTATTTACTCAACTTATGCAGCTCATAATCTTTTTCGCTCTTGAATCATTTAAAATGTTATATTTTACCGTATTATTACTTTTACACACGGATAAATTTTCTTTAAAGCTTGATTTGTTACCTGAAAAGTATTGCGGTACAACAAAAATGGCTGTCCCTAGTTCTCGACCGAACACTAAAATAATTTAAATTTAGAAAAAAAAGCCGTTTCAAACATTTATTTTTACAAATTATCGTTTAAATATAAACCATTACTTGAAATCAATTGCCCTTTAAAATTTTTAATTGCTCAAAAGGCTCACTTTTCTGCTTTAAAGATGACTGGATATCTGTCAAATTCGTAACTCCAATTCGTAACGCGATTTGTTTAGCCATAAAATAAAAAAAAAATTTACCTGGGCACAGATTTACTCTTTTATAAATCTTCTATTAACACACTAACCAATTTTTATAATAAACACTAAAAAAGTCGATATTTCACAGCTTTGAAAAAAAATTGAAGCTGAAATTCCAGTTCGTAACGCAAAAAGAAAGGATTAAAAAGGCACTAAAGATTTAAATTAAAAAAAAAAAAAAAAATTACACAAAGGATTATGATGTTAGTTACTATTTGTTTTTTGACACCCGATTTTTTTAAACTTATTTTTAACGCGGAAAAAAAAAAAAATTTTTATGTCTAAACGTTACGAATTTATTTGTTATTGTTTTCCAGTTCGTACTTATTTACTGTTTACATTTTTCTTGGGACATTTTTCGTTCGAAAAGTGCAAAGTAAAATGAGAATGACCCATTAATGATTATAGTCTCCCATCATTCCCAGTTATAAAAATCGGAGCAAAATTCATAGCGAAAGAATATGAAAAATTGAGAGTTGCGACTACAAAACAAAATCAATCAAGTTATCAACACATCACCTGTTTAACGGAACCAATTGAAAAACAGCATACAGGGCAACGTTCTAAAGTTTAATTAACGATAGAAGCCAGTTTAAAACTCCATTCAATTTTTTTTTCCCCGGAGTTCCTAAATATCACCTCCAGGATAATATCAATGATTGTCATTCTAGATATAACTCGTTCCCGGTTTTCAAATGCACAAACACAGAACTCCAGGCATGACTTTGCATATGAAAAGGAAACGTTTTCCATACAACCGTTGACGTTTTACTTAATTAGCACGTATATTAGAAAAACAAATCTAGCAAAAAAAAAAAAAAAAAAAAAAAAGATTTCGGAAAATTTTCTATTTTCAAATCGGTGAATTCGCATTTAATAAACATTTCTCCCGCCATAAAATAACAATTTCGCTCTATAAAACTCGATAAACTGCATATCCTGTAAATTTTCATTTTCCTCATCATAAATTTTCCCAACCCAGAAATCTAAAATTAGCATATACCAGCTAAAGTAAATACAACGAGAGCAAATTCTGTTTGTTTAATTTAAACGTCCAGATTTCAAAATTTCAATAACAAGCCCCAGGCTAGTAAACACCCTATACCACCGCTAATTAATTAATTAATCCTCTGTCCCGAATCTAAAAGGCTCGGGATACAAAAGAATGTAGGGCTCCCTTAAGCTAAGCGTGGGAGGTTGAAAAAAAAAAAAAAATAAAAAGGGAAATGAGAGAAAAAGATCATTCGGCGGAAACCAACACCTGGAGCACCTCTCGACGCCCGAAAAAGTTAATATTTCACGCGGAAAATTCTGGGATGCTTCCCATTTTTTAATGGATATACTTTGTTGTAACTGATCTGGAAAGAAAAGTGATTAATCATTCGAAATGAACGAGAAGAAAATAATGATCGGTAAAAAACTTATTAAATAAATGGTCTTAAAAAAAAAAAAAAAAAAAGAGCGGCGTCATTTATTTCAGCTAAAAAGAGACTTATTAAATTTGATGAATTATCGACGATCTTCTTAATATACTCAATATAACCTTGAAAAATAATTGAGAGAAATTAAATTAATCATTTTATTTTATTAAGAGGAGCTTTCGAATGTATTGTTTTATTGGATCGTTTTTTTAAGCGGAAGCAAGGGAATTTGAATTTTGTTGATTTCCGCTATGTCCGTGCAAACAACCCGAGTGAACTTGAAAGATTCTTAATAGCGAAACTGATAACATAATGGGATTTAAAATCATAACTTCTCTTATTGTCTATCTTTAAAACTGAGTTTTCCCAGTGGTTATGGCTAACCCATACCTGGCATACGCCTCATCAATAGCATTAACAAATGAATGTAGACCTTCGATACTTTCCGCTAGAAGATCCGAATCGTCAGCATAACGACGAAGGTTCATTGTTCATTGCTAATTGCTAATTTATTAACTGTCAAGTTTGAACTTGACAATGGCAGGTTCAAACATCACATTGTCAGATTTCAACCACACAATGAATACTAGCTGGTTACAACTTGACAATGTTAAATATAACATTGTCTAGTTGAAACCTAACGATATTAAAGCTTGGACCAAACTTTGTCGAGTTTGAACCTGAATTCGTCAAAGTTTGAACCTCAATTTGTCAAGTTTGAACCTGATATTACCAATTTTGAACCTGACTTCGTCCAGTTTGAACCTGACTTTACCAAGCTTGAACCTGACATTTATCAAATTTGAACCAGACTTCGTCAAGTTTGAACTTGGCATTGCCATATTTGAACCTGACTTCGTCAAGTACTTCGTCAAGTTTGAGCCTGACATTGTCAAGCTTGAACCCGACATTACAAAATTTGAACCTGACTTCGTTAAGTTTGAACTTGACTTCGTCAAATTTGAACTTGATTTCGTCAAATTTGAACTTGATTTCGTCAAAATTGAACCTGACTTTACAAAGTTTGAACCTGACTTCGTCAAAGTCTTCGTCAAGTTTGAACGTGACTTCGTCAAGTTTTTTGTCAAGTCTGAGCATGACACCTTTGAACCAGACTTTGTCAAGCCTGAAACTGGCTTTGTCAAGTTTGATGCTGACTTCGTCAAGCTTGAGCCTGACTTTACCAAGTTTGAACCTGACTTCGTCAAGTTTTTAGTCAAATTTGAGCCTGATATTGTCAAGCTTGAACCAGACATTACCAAATATGAACTTGACATCGTCAAAGTTGAACCTGTCTTCGTCAAATTTGAACCTGACTTTGGTTTGAACTTGACTTTGTAAAATTTGAATCTGACTTCGTCCAGTTTGAACCAGACTTCGTCAAGTTTGAACCACACTTCGCCAAGTTTGAACCTGACTTCGTCAAGTTTTTTGTCAAGTCTGAGCCTGACACTGTCAAGCTTGAACCTGACATTACCAAATTTGAACTTGGCTTTGTCAAGTTTGATCCTGACTTCGTCAAGCTTGAACCTGATTTTACCAAGTTTGAACCTGACATCGTCAAGTTTTTAGTCAAGTTTGAGCCTGATATTGTCAATCTTGAACCAGACATTACCAAATATGAACTTGACATCGTCAAAGTTAAACCTGACTTCGTCAATTTTGAACCAGGTTTCGCCAAGTTTGAACCAGACTTCGTCAAGTTCAACAGCTGCATCAACACCAGACTTGGTACAACTAGACCTAACTAGCAGTCAGCACTAATTTTGGTTCAGGCCAAAACTTAATGGCTTTTTTGTATGAAAGTCAAATTTCTGGCTGAAGCACGTCTCTGATTTTCGTACCCCTAAAACATCAGAATATTCGCAAGGAAATCAAATCATTTACCTCGACACACGAAAAAGAGAAAACTCTCAACTAATGGAATGGAACCGCATGATATGATTCAGGTCATGTACGCGTTGAGCTCTATTGCGTCCGATAATTTTATTTCATAGAAATCCTAACATCAGCGACATGTTCCGTCTTTGCACTCGACCACGTCCTAAATGGCGATGTAATCGAAAAACCTAATTAAGCTACTGGATGAGCAATTAATTATACAGAAGGGTTTCTTGCAAATTAAGACAAAAACCGATTCACCAGGTTTTAGAGGTTACAAAACAACATCTTTAAGATAAGTAAATAATGAAGATAACTTCCGAAGAACCTTGACCCATCGTAATTTTATGCATATTATCTGCGAGAACTGTAAAGTTAATCAAAGAGAGTACTTCATACACTCCTCGCAAAAAAAAAAAAAAAAAAAAAAAAAAAAACTTTCAAAAAATAATAAATGAAAAAAGGTCTTTATGACTAAACTTAAAACGATATATTTTTTTTTTTCGCTAAAAAATGGAAAAATTTTATTCGTTGGCGCACATTAAAAGTCATGTATTGAAATGGAAAAAAGATATTTTCTGAAGTTATGACTAAAATTTAATGGATAATATAGGCCTCCCGACGTATTTTGATGGATAGGACTTCGGGTTGGTGAAGGAGTGAGAAAAGTGAAACGGGAGAGGGGGCAAAAAAGGATGGAAAACTACTCAACCCGCCGATGACGCTCGGGTTCAAAATCAATATTTTCATCTAAATCGTTAAAAGAATTTCGATAAAAATGTTTAAATTATTGAAAATTGGAAAAAAAAAAAAAAAATGGGAGTCGGTGCCGTAGCGAATCCCATTATTTTTTTTAAAACCATAGTTGCTTTAATTTCGGAAAGGAAAAAAAAAGAAGAAAAAAAAAAAGCCGCTCAAGATAAAACCTAAAAAAAAAAAAAAAAAAATACGACTTCGTCGAAATCAAAGAAATATGATGATTCATCGATAAATAGATGTTCTTTCCAAAGCTGTATATTATTCTAGAAACTGCGGAGTTTTATTTTCTAACCCGGCCCCCTTCTCTTTTTTTCTCCCATCCATCTTTTCAGCAAAATGGAAGTTGTTTTATGTGGTTTCAATTATAAAAATATCTCCGGGGCGATTACTCCCATACTTTTTTTTTTTTTTAAATATAAAAAAAAACCCTGGAGAAGTTGTTTGAATTGTTACGGGGGAAAAAAAGGAGAGAAAAAAAAATACGTAGAATTTTCCACGGTTTGAGTTTCAATATCCGTCCAGGGATGTGAGTTAGTACGAGAGTACGAAATAATCTCAATATTATGAATAAGAAAAAAAAAAAAGTTCATAACTTTTGAGTTACGAGAATACGAGCCCTTTTTTAACCTTTTCTTTCCATTTGATGGACTGTAACACTCAAGCATTGAAGTCAAGTAGCTGTATATATATATATTTTTTTTTTTTTCTTATAGTTTGAAAAAGCATCCAATTTCGTTGGGATAATTCCGATGAGACCATACGACCTAAATATTTTATTACGCAACATAAAATTTTATATTTTATTTCAGAAGAAAGGAATGGCATCGCTTCGCTTACCGAAAGATAGGAATGATTTTTTTTTTTCGATTTAAAAAAAAAGTAGTACTAAATTTTTTAACTTGATTTTAAAGTCAAATGAGTTTAGTGCTGCAGCCTGAAGAAAAAAGATGAAGCAGAGCAAAAAGTGTAAATTTCATAAAGAATTGAATGCCCCGAAGGGTCAAGGAACTGGCCGATATGCTTATTGTCAGTTCCACACATGTAGCAGTGTCAGCAGTGCGATTTGTATCGTCAGTTAACTAACGATTTCAAAGTTAGAGACGTTTGAAAGTAAAAGACAATAGCTAATGCCAAAAGGATTTAATTATTACCGGAATATTTACACAACTTTGAATTGTGTTAATTTGAGCGCTCGACCATTAACAAAATATGTACGGCGTTTAGAATAGGTACCATCGGGGAGTTGGAGCTTAGAAAGCTGTGAAATTTTAATTGGTAGCAAAACAGTTTCTGTTTAGAAATAGAACATTATAAGTTACTTTTCAATTGACTTTTCAAGTTACTTTACAATTCATATTAGTGATGGCGATAAGTCTGAAATATATCAATAACTCGATATATCGATATTTGAAATTTCCCGATAGCGATATGTCGATATATCGCCAAAAACGATCGATATATCGATAAATTTATCGATAAATCCGATATTTCCCTTTTCAGTTAAAAAACTGCATTATTTATACAATTTTTGAAAGCATACGGTATATTTACCCATAGAACATATCATTATTGTTTTTTTAATTCCTAATAACTTTAAATAATTTTGTATTTTAAAAAACTTTTTATTTCTGTACTGATTACTTTTATTCTTACTTTTTACTGTATTTCTAATACCGGTAAACAAAAAAAGTATGTAAAATAACTTCAAAATCTAAAATAGTTAATTAAAATCGAAGAAAGCTTAAAAAACGAAAATATACCAAATCGGTATATATATACACGTATATTTATACCAGGGTATACATAAAAATAAATATACGGTATATTTCCTGCATCTCTACACCGGAACAAAAGAATACAATAAAAGAACATCACTTATAACAGCGTAAATGAAGTCGGCCGTGACAAAAAATTAATTAATTTAAAAATTAAATTTAAAATTAATTAATAAATTAATTTTAAATTAAGGAAAGCAAAAAAAAAAATTGGAAGTTAAAAAACTTATCGAAACTAATTATCGGTATAAAAATTAGGCCTGTATTTACTTGGTCAGTATTTTTAATTGACTTGGTCAGTATTTCGTTGGTCAGTATTTTTTTTATTTTTGGTCAGTAAATTAATTACATTGTCAGTAAAAATAATGTAAATGGTCAGTATATAATTTAAATTCGGTCGGTAAATATAATAGATTTGGTCAGTATATTAAATGATAACGGTCAAAAAAAAGAGCGCTCAGTCTTCCTCCCCCCCCCCCCTCCCCGGTCCGTGTTTTTGTGACCGTCGCTGCGTCTGTAAGGGCGCACTTTTTGCGCAGAACGCAAGGCGGACCGGGAATTTCTCCATATCCCTGTGGGCCAGTCCGTGACTGGCACTAGCACAGCCCTTTTGGACTTTTAGCCCACCGATCACTAATGGGGGGGGGGACCCCAATACTAACATTCCATATAACCTAACTAAATAATTATATTTCCTAGTCCATCTTTGTCCTGACTGTGCTATGTAAAAAAACTAGGAAAAAATTTTTTTTTTATTTCCCGGGGAAAGCGCCTGGGGCACCCCTGCATTCCCTAAACTTACCCCCCTCTCCACCGCGTCCCTGGCTCTGAATCCACCAGTGCCAAAAATAACCTTTACTCCAGTCGGATGCTTTACCCCTGAGCTACCTCGGCCCTGACGTCACACAACTGATGTGAATTTTTTTGTTTCATAATACATTTTTTGAAATATGATGTTTACGGACCACTTAAAAATTTTTACTGACCATCCGGGGAAAAAAATATAGACCATCTAATATAAATACTGAAAACTCATTTTTTATAATGACCAATTAATATAATTACTGACCATCTAATTAATCAACTGACCATCTCATTAATTTACTGACAACCTAAATAATTTACTGACCGTTCAATAAAAATACTGACCAAAAAAAATTTTTTTATACTGACCAAGTAAATATTCCCCTAAAAATTATCGATACATCGATATATCGAACTCCGCATTATCGGAAAAAAATATTGATAATTTTCCTTCCGATATATCGAAAAACGATATATCGATATATCGATAATTTATCGCCATCACTAATTTCATATTTGCAAGTTCTTTGTCGCTTATTTAGTCATCCAAGCTAAAATCCCACACTAATATCTGGCTGATTATCTTCACAGCTAACCTACGACCATGTCTCCGTTTTTTAACCTCCCTCGATTATCCTTCTGCACAAGCTTCCTCTTTTATTGTCAAATTCTATGCCTACCGGCCAATTAAATTCTTACGCCCCGTTAGCTCCAGCTCGTTTCATAACTTCAACGCCTTCCAAAAACTCTCCCCTCGGTGTAAAGTGTCAGATTCGAAAACCTAATCGAATTTCTCATCGACTGATAATTAAATTTGCTTTTATCATGAAGTCAAAACTGGTTTTCATTCGAGACTTAAATCAATTAGAAACAATAAATTTAAAGTTTAACTGCGGGTCAATCCTCGAAAGTCCCGGTGGTTTTTCGAATACCGAAGGCCTCTCTCTCTCTCAAGCACCCAAATCCAAAACGAAAAAAAAAAAAAAAATTCACAAGTTGACTGTTCATCGAAGAGGATTTTATTTACCGAAAATGTTCTCGGTGCTCAGCCATGCGATTCGAAAATTTCCCTTTTCCCAATTCGACCTGGGGAAAAACCTGCGGTAACAACTCGATCGAAAATACGATTTCCCCCCCCATTCCGAATCATTCATGCGTTAGATCCAAGCACCCAAGGAAAACTTAGACATTTTAAATAGCGGGGAGAGAAACCCATTCGAAAATGGAAGACCTCACGAAAAGCCATGAGGGAGGAGGAGGTGGTGGTGGTAGCGGGGGGGTAGAAAACTGGAGAGAATTTCTCATCCCGCGTTATAATTCGGATTCCGCTCACAGTTGACTTGGGTCTAAGTTCAGTCTTCCTCCCGCCCATGAAAATGACATCTCAAAAATGGGCGAAGACAAATATTAAAATCAACGACCGAGAACCACAGACCCAGTGTACACTCAAAGTTTATAGTTTTAGTAAATTATAGCACTTTCTGCTTTTTTGGAGAGTAACATATTTTCCAACGATAAAAAGTTGAAATTAGAGAACGTGTTTTTTTTTTTTTTCTTTTCCCTCGATTTTTTTTTTAACAGAAGGAGAATAGAAACCGTGACGTGTAATATGGCGACCGTCATAAAATCTATGGTGAGGCTTAAAGGACTATGGTAAAGTCGTTTTAAAACTTAAAGAGAGACAGAGAGAGAAGTTGCGAAGCTCCAAGGTAAAAGCCCATTTCTAAAATCCAAACCGATTTGCGGCTGGCCATAAAACTTTTGCCATTTTAGGAAATCACATAAAGTTGATCCTCCGAGTCAGTGAATATATCACTTTCCCTTTGTATTATTCCCGTCACGTTTTCGACTAATTATGAATAGTTCCTCCTGTTTAAATTCTTCGCTTTTCTTGTTTTTTTTTTTTTGTCTGTTTAATTTCTCCTCGAAATCATTCAAGTTTATTACGACCTTTTCAGGTGGCAAAAAGGGGAATAGAAACGTTCAGTCGCTCGATTTTTTTCTTTATCTTTAATTTCACGTGAAATCCACGTGGATGACTTATTTTGGCTTTCAGGAAGATGAGAATAACCGTCTTCGACGTGAAGGATTATGTTATTCATAATGAAAAACATAAATTATGAGGAAAGATATCCGAAGCAATTAAGTTGTAATATCTCAGGAAGAGGAGAGGGGGGAAGGAGGGGAAAGTGGATGAGGGATAGGGAAGAAGGTCATGACTATTTTACAATTTTCCCGCATTCATTAATCAACAAAAGCCTACAATCTAGAAACTCGGCAACTTTATCCAAGTATTTATGTTCTACAGCTTCTTTATTTCAAAGTAGCTTTTCATCATCTAAAATGAGTTTCCCGGGGTTGCCGCGGAGTCTCCTTGATATTAGCATTTTTGTCTTTGAAGCTTTTATAAGATGATGAATTTGGAAAATTTTGCTTTTTCCCTGGAGCTGATAAAATTGTCGGTGATTAATGTCGTTTTCCCTTTCAATTCAATCAAGGAAAATGATATGGAATAAAGATTGCGGCTTGAGGGGGGAAATTGGATATTTTAACAGATGGATTTTGTCGCGTAGGCAATTAAACTTAAAAAAGAAAAATTTTCAGCTATTATCCGACTTTTCATTTCACTCAAGAGGCAATAATTTCAAGAAGAACCATAACTACGAAATCCTTATGGCGTAAAATGGCTCATCAATCATGGCAAACTCAAATAAGCTCATTGCTTTAAAAAAAAAAAAAAAAACCTGTCCGTTGTCATGAAGCATTTTTGTTTTGCTACGAAACATTCCGGTTTTGTCGCAAGACAATACCTGGTCCAGACATTTTCCATTTCTGAGTGCAAGCCAAATTTTTCTTCTTGAAAATCAAGTAAAGCTTCTCATAACTAGTGAATGAATTAATTCCCGTTTTTAAAAAGAATATCAATCCCGGAAACGAGAATTCCTGTTTCTGAAAAAAAATATCAATCCCTGAAACGAAAATCCCCGTTTTTGAAAAAATATAAATCCCGGAAACGGGAATTCCCGTTTTTGAAAAAAAAATCAATCCCGGAAACGGGAATTCCCGTTTTTGAAAAGAAATCAATCCCGGAGAGGAGGATTCCCGTTTCTGAAAAAAGATCAATCCCGGAAACGGGAATTCCCGCTTTTGAAAAAATCAATCCCGGAAACGGTAATTCCCGTTTTGAAAAAAAAAAAAACAAACCCGGAAACGGTAATTCCCGTTTTGGAAAAAAAATCAATCCCGGAAACGGTAATTTCCGTTTTGAAAAGAAATCAATCCCGGAGAGGGGGATTTTTATCTTCTCATAACTTTTCAATCTCCACTTCTAAAATACCAAACCAATTTTTTTTTCTTTCGTTGCCCAAAAATGGCAGTGCTTTGGGATATCACATCCGATTTGCTTTGTCACGCGGCAGCCGCTGATTCTGACTCAGATGTATAACATTCCATTTATCAAAAAAGGGATAAAAAGGGAAAATAACCCCTTCGGGTCGGAAAATTCAAACAATGGCACTTTCGAATCGTTTGCGCGATTAATTCCATTTTTTCCTCCCCGGCGATAAAACAATAAAAAAAAAAAAAAAAAAAAAAAGGTTTCAACCTTTTAAACGATAAATGAATTAATTCTTAGAGAAAATAGGGAAGAAACTAGGGCAATATTTCAGCAGCGAGGGGAGGGAGTTGAAAAGTAGGCGACGAGAGGAGACGGAGAAGAGCAAAAGAGAAAAGAGATCATGAGGATTATTTACGTGTTTGCTCGAGTTGTTTTACGTGCGGTAATTGGATAACATACAAATCGATACATTTTGAAATTTTGAACGGGGGACTTTAATGACTGTGACAGAACAGTGATTAATGATTTGTTATTTCATCTATCAAAAGTGTTACTAAAGATCCGAGATGAAGAAAACATTAGGGTGTGAGGAGAGAGAGAAAAAAAAATGACCTTGAAACGTCGTTTAAAAGTTTTTTTGTTTCCTGAATTCGATTTCGCAAAAGTTTTTTCAACGTTTTTTTTTTCTTCTCATCAAAGCTAAAAATAAAGAGGAAAAAACTGAGGGAAGTTATCCTTTTTTATTTGGTGCCAAGAGAAAAGTGAACATTCAGAATCCTTAGCGAAAAAGGTTAAAAGGTTAAGTTCCAAAAAGGAGATAAAAAAATCGACTTTTGTTTTAATTTATTTTAATGTTTTCACCTACGGAAGAGATTGCAAATTCCCGACATGTTTTCATTTCCGGGAATCGGGAATTCCCGCTTTTAAAAAAACATTAATCCCGGAAATGAAAATTCCCGTTTTTGAAAAAAAATTAATTTCGAAAACAGGAATTCCCGTTTTTGAAAATATCAATCCCGGGAATCGGGAATTCTCGTTTTTGAAAAAAAATATCAATCTCAGAGACGGGAATTTCCGTTTTTAGAAAGAATAACAATCCCGGAAACGGGAATTCCGATTTTTGAAAAAAGATTAATTTCAAAAACGGGAATTCCCGTATTTAAAAAAGATATCTATCCCGGAAACGGGAATCCCCGTTTTTTGAAAAAATATCAATCCCGGAAACGGGAATCCTCGTTTTTTAAAAAAACATCAATCCCGGAAACGTGAATTCCAGCTTTTGAAAAGAATATGAATCCCGGAAACTTTAATTCCCGTTTTTGAAAAAAAAATGTCAGTCCCGGAAACAGGAATTCTCGTTATGGTTAGCTTTTACGTTCCTCGAGAATCGAGAAATTGATATTTGGTTTCCCGGGAATCCAGGGAAAACCGGGAATTTATTTGGGAGACGAGAAAAAAAACCCTGATTCCCGTATTTTCTGGGATTTGGAAATAAGCGGAACTATGTCAAAAGAAATTTTTCTCTGTTGTTTAAAGGGCACACTGTAGGCAAAACAGGAAATTTTGTTAATAAAATTTCTGATTTTAGTAACTTTTTCCTGAAATATTGAAAAGTTTATGTGATAAATGGTCATAAAGTTAATAAAATTCATTTTACTCCCTTTCCCGGGGAAAAACTTTTCGATCCCGGGAGTCGGGAATTCTCGAAAATAAGAAAAATTCCATTACCGGGAACCTAGATTCCGACAATTAAAAAAAAAAAGTTCCCTGAAAATGTTTTTGGGGAAAAAATCGCTTCCCGTCCCGGGAATCTCGGGACGGGAATTCCCGGGAGCAATTTACAGCTTATGAATTTGTCTACTGTAGGTGCTTTACCGAAAAAAAAAATCCCAAAATGGGGAAAAATATCCGCTTACTTGAAACACACATTAGACTTATAAAAAGCGAGGTTTCTCTTCTTTTTTCCCGCGCTCATTACAAACAATTGCGAAAAGAAACATTTTCAACGATAAAAATACCCCGTTCCCAAAGAAAGAATTCGTAATAATGTTGGTACATGTGTATCGCGGACATCAATTCTTGTTTCGCATTTTACAAAGGTTATATACCTCTCTCTCTTTCTCTCTCCCGTCTTCAGTACGCCTCTTTTTTTTTCTGTATCTCTTATCCTTTTTCGGATCCCAGTAGTCGGCAAAACCTTTTTTTTTTTTCCTCCATCGTAGCAGAATAAATTTAAATTCCCTTTCATTTCTAACAATGACCCGGTTTCAAACATATAGAGAAAAAAAAAAAAGAAAAAGTCGATTCACTTTTGCAAACACAGAGAAGCAATCAGTCCCAAGGAAAATTAAAAAACCAGGAAAAACTAAACATACGGTTTAAGTTAAGTTTTAACCGCGTGTTGGGATTTTCCCATTGTGTAATTTTGTTTGAATGTCCCATTGTTAAATGAATGAAGTGCACATCGGGAAAGTTTACCCGAAAACGACCAAGGACATTTCTCTTTAAACAAATGAGAATGACGGTTAAATATTAAAATGAAAGGTTAATTAAAATGATTGAATAAACTGTATACGGTGAAAGCTAATTTTTTCCCCCCCTTTTACCTAAAATTAATGGGTAATTTTTAATAGTTTATGGTTTGATGTGTCAGGCAGGACATTAGAAGCTGCTTATTGGCTTCTGCTTGTGCTTACTTAATTCACCATCAGCATGGGGGCGTAGAACGTGACTACCACAGCTGAAGCCGTATACCCGTTTTCCTTTAAAGATCCTGATTTTTTTGTCGAAATGAGTAAATCCGGGGTACGGGGTTTCCCGTTTTTCAGAAAAAAAATAGTTTTCCGGTATTCGGAAAATTAAAATTCGGTGTGATACCGGGTTATTCCCGGGATTTCTCATGGATTCTAGGGAACTTTCCCGGAACGTAAAAAATGACGGTAAAAATCCCAAAACATTTAAATCTTGGGAATGGGGATTTAAAATGTTCTGGGACCCAGGGTTATTCCCGGGATTTCTCGGGAATTAATTTTCCCGGAAGTTAAAAAAATGACAGTAAAAATGTCAAAACATTTGAACCCCGGAAATCGGGATTGAAAATTTTCTAGAAATGCCGGGCAATTTCAGGGATTTCTTGTGGATTATCAGAAATTTTCCCGGGTATCGAAAAACGAACATTTGAATCTCGGGAATCGGGATTGAAAATTTTCTGGGATCCCGGATAATTCCCGGGATTTCTTGTGGATTATCGGAAATTTTCCCGGTAATTAGAAATGACGGTAAAAAAGCCGAAACATTTAAATCTTGAGAACCGGGATTCAAAATTTTCTGGGACTCCGGGTAATTCCGGAGATTTCTCGGGACGTTTCCCGGAAGATAAAAAAATGACGGTAAAAATGCCGAAACATTTGAATCCCGTGAATCGGGATCGAAAATTTTCTGGAATCCCGGGTAATTTCCGGGATTTCTCAGACATTCTCGAGAATTTTTGCAAGAATTAAAAAAAACACGGTAAAAATACCAAAAAAATTTGAATCACGGAAATCGGGATTGAAAATTTTTTACAAATCCCGGCAATTTTAGTAATTTCTTGTGGATACTCAGAAATTTTCCCGGGTATCGAAAAACGAACATTTGAATCTCGGGAATCGGGATTGAAAATTTCCTGGTATCCCGGATAATTCCCGGGATTTCCCGTGGATTCTCGAGGATTTTCCCGGAAATTAAAAAACGACGGTAAAAAAGCAAAAACATTTAAAACTTGGGAATCGGGGTTTAAAATCTTCTGGGTCCCCGGGTAATTTCCGGAATTTCTTAGGGATTCTCGGGAATTTTCCCGGGATTTAAAAAAGGTAAAAATACCAAAACATTTGAATCCCGGAAATCGGGATTGAAAATTTTCTACAAATCCCAGGCAATTTTAGGAATTTCTCGTGGATTATCATAAATTTTTCCGGGTTTCGAAAAACGACCGGAAAAATCCTGAAAAATTTAAATCCTGGAAATTAGGATTGAAAAATTTCTCGGGATCCTGGGGATTTATATTGCCTAAAAGTATATTTCCCCGAAGCTTAGGCCTATAGATGTGACAAATGGCCAGTTTGAGGACAGGTTCCCTCATGCTAACTTTTGCTTGCACTTAGCAGGATTTTCTTTATTTAGACATAGAATTGGAAACGTGTGGGTATTTACACGTCTACTATTCACATATATATTTGTCGTATACGGTGGTGAACGGCAGTGAAAAAATCCTAGACCTGAATCCAGACCGACTCCTCCAACATTCGGTTCGAAGTCGGAGGTTGCGCTAAAGGCACCCCAATGACGCTCACAATTTTGATGTAAAACAATTACATTCTTCCACCTTAAATTCATTATTTCATGTAAATCGACTCCGTAACTATCTAAACGACAAAATACGAACGATACCGAACGCAAAAATATGAAAAAGGTGAGGCAAAACCGACAACCTCACTTTGTATCTGAAAGGTCATTTTCAAGGCTGCATACAGGTAAAAAAAAGGACACCAATCTATACAATGGAATCATATTTTACTCACGAAAAAATCTCTCCCGGATTTATGCTCTTTTTAATTGTCAGCGATTTCGATATACGAACAAAAATTCAAAACGTATCATAAAAAATGAAAATGAAAACCTATAGGTTGCGTTAAAAAGCGGACGAGACTTTTTTTTTTGCATATAAACTTTATGCATCGCAACGGAGCAGAGGGAGGGGATGAATATATATATATTTTTTTTAAATATGAGGGATGACTCCCCCCCCCCCTTTCCCGTCTACATCGCCGCTGCAAAATAAACTAAAAACTCGTAAACAGGAACAAAAACATTTCTAATTCAATAACTGGGGTTCATATTATAAAAATGAAATCATGCAGACAGCTTTGCTACCAGAAATCAACCGGGATATGAAAATCAGGAGCGTTTATCAAAGTGGGGGGGACTTGGCAAAATGCTTTATCTATAAAATCGTTTTAGAGCAATTTTAAACCAAACACATCAAAGAATTATGTTTCGTACAAATTATAGACCGTGAAAATCAGGATTTGGAGCGTGTGAAATTTACAAAATCCGTCGAATTAAAAAAAATAAAAAATTAGGCCGCCTATTTTTCTTTTTTTTTTTTTTGGTTAAGGTTTTATTGAGCGTAAGTCAAATTTAAATTAAAAGATATATAAATGATATATAAATAATATATGAATTATATGTAACTGATATTATATAATATATAACATTATATAAATGATATATAAATTATATATACTTAGCTTACTATGCTAAATGTGCATTAAAAACAATAACGAATTTTTACAAAACAAGAAGCCAAGAGGACCCGGAGTTCAAGCGATGCCTTTTCCAGCTTAGCAGGAAAATTAATTCAATCCAGACTTTCAGTTTTAAAGAGAGCACCATGGATCAATTTCTGTACGTCGGAAATTGAAAAAAAATAAAGTAAGCCTAATTTTTAAAAAAATACTAATTTTTTTCAAAGTTCGGTTGCTTCGGTTGCAGGCTTCCACACGTCCGTGAAGTTGGCAGGACCCAGTCAACGGATTTGATCGAAAATAGTCTTATATAGCAGCTTTTCATTGTTCTTTAATAGTTCCGTGATTGTTCCAATTTGTTCTCTAACCTGAAAAAAACTGGAGCCAAAAGTTGGTGGGTCCTGCTAACTTCACGCGAACAGGACCCAATTTGAATTTATCAAAATTTTTGCCTGTTCTGTTTTTGATTGTTCTGAAATGTTCTACAAATATTTCGGTACTCCATCTTCTCAAATCCTGGAAATACAGACTTTTGAGGTCTACATGCAGCAGGATCCATTTTTTCCCCCCAATAGAGCGCACCATCTTTTCGGTTTGTTATTCAATCTGCTGCCGCGTCGGGTTTACAGTGTTCTTTTTTTTTTGTCCATTATTGATCAGACATCGTTTGTTCTCGTTTGTTCTCGATTGTTCTCGTCAGGAAAACGTTTTAGTTCATTTGTGGCTGAAAGTTCTGATCAAGTCGTTCGTTCAGTCGTTTATCAGGGAAGAACAATCGAGAACAAACGATTTCTGATCAATACAATAATGCAAGGTATTCCAAATTATCTTGTTAATACCAGAACAATCAAGAACAAACGACTTTTGATCAGAACTTCCAGCCACAAATGAACTTAAACGTTTTCCTGACGAGAACAAACGAGAACAATCGAGAACAAACGATGTCTGATCAATAATGGACAAAAAAAAAGAACACTGTAAACCCGACGTGGCAGCAGATTGAATAACAAACGGAAAGATGGCGCGCTCTATTGGGGGGAAAAAATGGGTCCTGCTGCATGCAGACCTCAAAAGTCTGTATTTCCAGGATTTGAGAAGATGGAGTACCGAAATATTTGTAGAACATTTCAGAACAATCAAAAAGACATTGATAGACAAGTCCTAAATATTACAAATAGGCCATGATTTTTTCATACCCAGAATGTCTTTCCAAAAATGAAAAATTCAACCTGATAGTATTTTTCGTACAAGAACAAACCTTTTTCTCGGAAAACAAACAAAATGAAATCGATTCAAGCTATTTAAACGTCTGAATTTGACTTTATTTTATTTCCGTGAAGTTGGCAGTGCCCTTACTCCTCCTAATACTGTCATACCTGTTGCAGAACAAACGTTGAATTGGCCGGAACAATGAAGAACAAATCAAAAGCAACCGACAAAGGCAAAAATTTTTGATAAATTCAAATTGGGTCCTGTTCGCGTGAAGTGAGCAGGACCCCCCAACTTTTGGCTCCAGTTTTTTTCAGGTTAGAGAACAAATTGGAACAATCACGGAACTATTAAAGAACAATGAAAAGCTACTATATAAGACTATTTTCGATCAAATCCGTTGACTGGGTCCTGCCAACTTTACGGACGTGGCTTACACTGTATTTTATATATAAATTTGACTTACACTCAAAACCAACATCTTTACAAAAACTTTTCTTTTTAAAGTTGCATTTATCCATTTGCTGTCAGGAAACTAGCTACATTCTCATATCCAAAGATACACACATCTGTTTTTGACAATGTTCCGGAAAGAAGATTGAATTATACAAATGTAAGAATGTTTGAGGTTTCAGTATTGTGTTTCATTTGACTTTTTTCCTTTCCCACAAAAAAAAAAAAAAAAAAAATGTCGAACCGAATCCGTTTTTTTGTATATTCCTTCAGAGATAATATTACTTTTTTCGCATTTTTTTTAAAACGCTAAACCCTTAGATATAAAACGATGGTATTGGATTTAAATAAAAATGAATGGGAAACTTAACGTGTGGTGCTGCGCGTTTAGATATCCGTTTTTTTTTTAAATTTTAGGTGACTGTTGTAAAAATATGTAGGTCAACCTGTTTAGTCAATCAATCGCGCTTCGGTGCAAAAAAAAAAAAATTGTTCCCCGTTTTTTAAATTTATTTCCATTGTAGCGAAAATTTTCTATACGGGATTTTAGGCGCATAATAAGCTTTTCCCTTTTCTTTTCTTTTTTTTTTTTTTTTTTTTTTATTATTTTGCCAGCTCCCGTTCGAATTTCAGTGTTCATTCATCCGCTAAACCATTTTCCTTTCGAAATAAGGAAAACGCCCGAAAGGAAGTTAAAGGATTCTCTGTCTCCCGAAAAAAAAAGGGGGATAAGAATAAAAATAAATTTGCATAAACTCCTTTTCCGGTTTCATTGATCCAATTCTAGGAAATAAAATATGTATCGATAAATGCGTCCGACTTTTACAGTTTGATTTTCCGAGAAATCTCTTTAAAAAGTTTTCGGGGGGGAAAGTCGTTAAAAGGACTCATTTTAAAAATTTTCTCAGTTGATATAATTATTGTTCATTGAGTTTTCCCGTCCCCGATCCCGAAACCGTTACTCGATTTTTCTTTCTTCGGTGCTTTTTTTTTGTTACATAAAAAATTAGAGAGATTCTGCCCCGGATTTTTCGTCCCGGAAATTCTTTGGGTCCCAAGAAAATATTGAATCCCGATTTCCGGGATTCAAATTTTTCGGGATTTTTTTCCTTCGTTTTTTAGTTCCCGGGGATATTCCCAAAAATTTACGAGGAATACCGGGAGTTACCCGGGACCCAGGCGAAATTTTAATACCTAGAATCCCGGGAAACTACATTTTCTGGAAAACGGGAAATTTCGAATTATGGTTCCACAAATTTCCCGAGATTATATCTCAATAGAAATTTCCCGTTTTCACAGAAAAGACAGTTCCCCGGGATTCGAGAAATTTAAATTTCCCCCGGGATCCCAGGGAACTCTCCCGAGAAAACCCCCGGGGAACTCTTCAGGGAAATCTCCCGGGGAACCCCCCCCGAAAATTCCCGGGATTTCTCGTGGATTTTTCAAAATATTCCCGGGAATTAGAAAACAACGGAAAAAATTCCGAAAAATTTGAATCCCAGGATTGGATTTCTCGGGACCAAATCCGGGAAAAGTATTTTATTATTAAAAATCAATTCTTAATACTGGAGCAAAAAAAAAATCGATTGTATAATTCTCAGAGGATATCTGGAGATGAATCAGTTTGACCGGGCTTCGGAATATTTTAAAGCACACGCCAGAGTTATTAATAAAATAAAATGCAAAATTGAAAACGACTATAGGAAGCACATATCCGAGGCACCCGGACTTTGTTTCTGGTTTATTATGAATGTTGTAGTGAGACCCAACAATGTTTAATAACTAACATCCTTAGGGAAAACCGAATGGCATAGTTTTAACTGCCGAGCGGCTATGTTATGGTTTGGAAATTAAAATCTCATTTTTAATTATAAATAATATGAGTCTCCAGCATCCAGTATGACGGGATCACAGGAGGCAAAAAAAAAAAACGGAAGATAAGGAAACCGAAAAAAAAAATGGTAACTTTTTTTTTATCGCTTTGAAACACGAACTCGTAATAGGATGTATCATCTTATTATAATAAGTATGTTCCTCGGGGTAGCTATGATCATTATTCCTATATTAAAAGTAGCAGCTTTTGTGCTCAACGGTGCTGAATAATTTTGTGAGTGAGATGTTATGAAAGTTGAAATTGATATTTAAGTCGTTTTATCGTACTTGAATTCTCGAAATTTTCCTTATATTTAAATTATTTCTCGAATATTTTGCCCGGGAAAAATTTGTAGTCTTTCAGATTTAGAACATTCTTTCTTCAGCTTGTCGGAGCAAAAGAATCGCACTCAAAAAAGAAAAACAGAAAACAGCTAATGGAAGAGGAAGCAAAAATGTTTTATGATAATGAAAATACCACCTTTAAATCATAAATTAAACGATTTTTTTTTTTTTTGAAAAATGTCTCGGTGACAAGACGCCACCCCCGACCGGGGGTATATGAAACTGACGGTAAGCGCTATGCCTAAATTTAAATACTTTTTTAGTACGATTAACGGTACAACTTCAAACTATAACTAATTGCTTTATATCCAAAAACATTTCGCTTTCGATTTCGTTTTTGAATCTGGTTCACTCCCATACTTACAGATAAAAATTGAACAGGTTTTAACCGATCCTGATTCAAATTGACAACAGACCACATTTAAAGTTTAAGCAAACTTTGATCGATTACTCTTGAAAAATCCAATGAAACTTACCTGAAAATAAAAAAAAAATTATAAAACGAATATGTCTTTAAAAATGTATTAAATAAAATAATAAATTGTATTAAAATGTAATAAATTAATTAAATATTAAAATAAAAATATATTAAAATTTATTAAAATGTAATAAATTTTCCCGGTAATGTATCCAGAATGCTAAAAAATAAAAAAATTTCAAAGGTGCAATTCAGTTGACTATCCTGACCATTTCGGGTAAGAATGTTCGGCCGAAGATTCTTATGTTGGATGACTATTGATCTCATACGAAAAAGTGATGTAAATGATGTAAAGTGTATAAAATTTTTACAAAATAAATGCAACAAATTTATATAAAAAAAGTATTGTTTTTGTATCATTTAGGCTATACAAAAATTTGGTCATGCATAATTTTTGCAAAGTTTATGCATAGTTTTTTATGAATAAAAATCTAGATATACACACTTTTTGCATAATTTATCAAACATCAGATAATCTTCTCAAAGTTCCATCTAGAGTCCCCCAGGGCTCAAATCTAGGTTCATTGCATTTTCTAATACATGTGAATGATTTACCGGAAATCCTTGAAAATTCCACACCGTTCTTATTCGCCGATGATTTAAAATTTCACCGTGAAATTTTATCATTGTCTGAATCACAAATTGCAATCCGATTTGTCCTCCCAAATGAAATTGAGCGACATCAACAAATTACCCCTTAATGTACAAAAGTGCTCGACAAAATCTTTTTCGCGAAAGAGAAACCCACTGTTTACAATTAATCTGCCGCTGGTTGCAAATTGGAGCGCTAAACTGAGATTCGAGATATAAAAATCTAGACATACATCATTTTTGCATAATTTATGCATATCATTTAAATTTTTTTAAATCATAAAGCAGAAGAACTTGCAAAAATTTTATGCTTAATAAATTTTAAATAAATATTAGGAATAAAAATATCGTCCAAAAAAAAAAACTTGTGCTATGTCACAAGATGTTTTTGCATTGTTATAAAACATCTCTGTTTTGCCGCAAGACAGGACACGCTCAGTGCCATTCCTTCTTCTGACTTTGAACAAAATCGCCATCGAACGAATGGGACTTAATTTTTGAACGCTGATTGTAAATCGCAATGTGCTCAAAAAAAACGCTGCGTATGCATCAGATTCAACAGATCCACGTCAAACATGTAGACACATGTGTCTACCCCATTTCATTCTTTGTGTAAGTCAATCAACACTGTATAAACATCACTTTTGTATGAAAGTGAGAGTTCATCGCTTTTCAAGCCGATTAATTGACTATAACAATCTCTAGTATCTCCCAACAGTAAAACGTGTGACCGTAGTAATCTGTCAATATTGACTGAGATGTTACAAAGGGTGTGTAGGAAACACGGCGTTTGATCTAAACCAACTATAATTTATACCAAGATCTAAAAAACTATAATTTATAAGGATGCCGGGGAAGCAACCTTTTTTTTTTTTTTTTTTTTTTTCCTGATAACGCCTTTATAAAAACGAAAGCAAAATTAGTTATCGCCCGCCTCGCTTTTTAAAAACTCCCCTAATCCTTTGACATGACATATTCCTCTTACATAATCTGTCGCCTTTTTTGTTACCACAGCTGAAAAATTATGAATAGGCAAGGGCCAGTGTGTGTACACGAAAAGATCCAAAACCCCTCCGTTCCGCCATAACACCAAAGAACACAAAAGACACGGAAAAATAATGACTCCAAGTTTAAAAATAATAAATAAAAATATTATTTTTCGAAAAAATAAAAAAAAAAACCGAGAAAGAAAAAGAAAAAAAAAAGAGGTAGAAAAAAAAAAAAAAAAAAAAAGAGGTAGGGAAAAAAAAAAAAAAAAAAGGCAGGACAATAGACGGTAAATCCCATGTAATGTGAAAAGTAGAATAATCCTCAATAACTTAAAGCTCTTTCAAAATTTAGTCAAGAGGGGAAAGGGGGGGGGGGAGGTTTCGAGGGGCGAAGCGAGGTAATTTGAGAATCGCCGCAGGGAAAGTGCGTGGCGGTAAGAGAAAGAACGAGCAAAAGAGAAAAAAGAGGAAGAGAGAAAGCGAGTCGGTAGAAACTGGCTGTCGTCCGGTTTTCGGTTTCTTGTTACATGAATAATGTAACGTATTGCAGGATGTTGCGGTTTCTCAACCTTAACGCTCTCTTCTTTCTTCCTTTTTTTTTTTTACTTTTTTTTGTACCATTTGTTTCTTTTTGCTGCTGGCCTGAACAATATGTCAAAAATAAATTCTTTCCCGAATATCGCCGTGTTCAATCCGGACATAAATATAAAACTCCCCCATTTTTTTCTTGTTTATGTATTACGCCATTTTTGTCGGTGTTGCAATATCTTTTTCCACCCAGAGGATGGGAGCCGTAAAATTTGAAAAAAAAAAAAAAAAAAAAAAAAAAAAAAATTATAAAATGCGGTTTTTTTTTCGATAATTACATTAACGGAAAATGTAAGCAAAACAATTTCCCAACGGGGGGGTGGGGAGGATGCAGGGGAGTTAACAAAAGGGAGGGGAGGATTTTAACCGTGTTTGAATGTCATACAAACGATACAATACCAGATGAAAACGTTATTAATGGAAACGCGAAATTCGAGATTTGGAAACAACCAAAACTCATTACAGATAAAACTAAATAAATATATTACAATGACATGTTTACTGATATGAGCCCCCCAAATATTAGTTTGGTTTTAATACGGTCGAGAGTAAAAAAAAAAAATTTTTTTCCCGCTTTTTTTTTTTTTTTTTTTTTTTTTTTTTTTTTTTTTACGGCGCTCCTCATAAACAATAGAAACGATATTACCTTTGCAATCCCGTTTAGATATCAAGATACCGGGAATGCGTTACCTTTCCCGGAGAGGATGATTTTATTTTCTTGTTCTCCCCGTGAAAATTTATCCCGATCGTAAAAGTCAAGGAAAAACACCTAGTACCATCTGATTACCGTCTTTCAAATAAAAAAAACGAAGTCATCTTTCTCCGGGAAAGAAAAAAAAAACCGCCCCCGATTGTTGCCGTGGAAACCGTATATGTATAAAAAAAAAAGTACAAGAATAATAGATAAAAAAAAAAGGACGTCCGAATTCTGACGTTTTTACAACCTTTACGCTATCCGTTGGGCTGAGAAATGTTAAATTAATTAGCCATAAATGAATGTTTAAAAAAAAAAAAAAGATCATGGGATTTTTTTTTCCTTTTTCATCCTGACATGGTTCAGCAAGGGTTTAGCGGGTTCATTCATTTTTTTCCCCTCTGGTACAATTTTTTTTTTAAATCTTCAATTTAATTTTTGAAATGGTTTCTCGTATTAAAATTTCAATTGCTAAACGGGAGAGAAATAATTGATAAGCCCACGGCATAATTATAGTTGGTTAAGCACCGGTTTTAGTCATTGAGAAAAGTGGCTTATTCTTAAGTCGCCTTTTCATGCTTCTAATTGGTTATTATGTAAATTTTCAAAAATTCTTATCAGACTTCTACGGTTACGACAGAAAACGTTAAGTACGGTATTCTACTCTCACTCACTCCCTCTCTTGAAAATCGGGATTTGGCTTTTAGAGATACTGTATATTTTAATCGGGATGTGGTTCTGCCACTGTGAAAGACAAATGATTGAAAGGTTTAAGTTCCGTTTCCTATGATTTACTCCCGAAGCACAAGCAGTTTTCAGTTATTTAACGACTGGGAAATGTCTGTTTTTCCGTAGACAGATTTTTGCAGGGAATGGATCTTGTTGTGTACATGAAAGTTTAATTCTAAAAAGCATTTTTCACGCGAAAAGAAGAAAACGTACGTTAAAATTTTATACGCTACTGTATTCCGCAAATAAATGCAAAAAAAAAAATGAAATGAAAATGAAAAGAAAATGAAGAAAAAATGAAATGGAAAGGAAATGAAAAGGAAATGAAAATAAAATGAAAATGAAATGAAAATGAAATGAAAATGAAATGAAAATGAAAAGAAAATGAAGAAAAAATGAAATGGAAAGGAAATGAAAAGGAAATGAAAATCTAATGAAAATGAAATGAAGTGAAATGGAAATAGGATGAAAATGAAAATGAAAATGAAAATGAAAATGAAAATGAAATGAAGTGAAATGGAAATGAAATGAAAAAAAAAATTAAAATTAAATTAAAATAATAAAAAAATTATTGAATGTGTTTAACTTCTAATTCCGAATAATTAATGAATTTTTCACTTCTTCAGAACTATACTCAGAACAAGGAAATACTTTGAACAAGTTTTGTCTTGAAACCGGAATGTTTCACAGCAAAACAAAAATGCTTCATGACATCGGACAGGTTGTTTCTTGACAAGACATTTTTATTGTTTTCCCACGATTTTTAAGAAAATGTTTTGTTACAAGACACTCCGAAGTGTCCAAGGTAAACGTTTTTTTTTTTTTTTTTTGGATAAAATGCAAAGTGATCCATATTCATTTTATACGAATTGGCAAAACTTTTAGCCAAATGCAGTCAATGCCCCATTTCATCCAAAACTTTTTGAAAGAAAAAAAAAAAAAAAAACGAATATTGACTGCGTTGTGTTTTATCCAAAAATAATTTGAATAAAAAGAAATCTAGAAGAACTGCAGAATTATACGATAAAAAGAAAACGCTTCCTTTTAAGGTCAAAAACAACGGGTTTATTATTTTAATTATATTTCCACATTAAGATGATTTTCGACCTATAGATATTTCCGACTAAAGTCCATCATCAGGATCTATAAGAAGACCAGAAAAACGAATTAATTAAATATTCGAAAAAACGCACATAACCTAACCCGGTCAGACGTTTGCCAATACCTTCAACAATAAAAAAAATAAATAAATAAATAAATAAATAAATAAATAAATATAATAAATGAATAAATAAAAATTATTAACCGCAGAATTAATTTCTTGCTTTCCATCCAATTTTTTTTTTTTTTTTTTTTTTCTGATAAAAAACTATTTGGAGGAAATGCAAGAATGGCTAATTTGTATTTCCTCCAAAAATTTTTGTATAAAACGAATTTGGATCAAGTGCAAAATAACCGATATTCGTTTCGTCCAAAATTTTTTGGATAAAATGCAGTTTGGGCGAACCGCAAAGCGCCCATATAAATTAATCTCCGTCAATTCTATATTTTCCAGAAAGAAGTTAAAATAAACCTAAAATTGGCCGAATTGATTTTCAAATAATCAACTCTAATATTGAATGAAACTTTGTGCCTTTTACAATTGCCTCACGAATTTTTACTGTAAGAAATTCTAAACATTTTTTTCCGGTATTTCCTGCATGGAATTTCCCGACTTCGGGCAACGGCAGTAACAGATAAACAAAAATGGATTTAAAAACATTGATGGAGGGAGGGCCTCGGACTCGCCGCTTCCGAATACCAAGAAAAAAGTATAATTTATCATGCGAACAGCAGAAAAGAAAGATGCAGAAAAAAATTTATAATGGACGAAAAGCGGGGGTACAGTACCTTTTTTCTTTAACTCTCACAAATCGAAAGGATTTTTGTATAAACAAAAAAAAAAACCTTTCTCTTTCGGTTTTGTAAAAAAAAAAAAAAAAAAAAAAAAAAAACGAATCAAAAAAATAAAATTTATCTTTTGCTGAAAGATAATATTCCCGTGAAATTTAGAGGAAAATTACATCCTAGTTTGAAAAGGTTATCCGAGTTGATTTTAAATTAAGTTTGCTTGTTTTGATATTGCCCTTTCAAAAAAGAAAACGTTATCTAATAAAGATTCTCTTCGAGAGCAGGCTTAAAAAAAAAAAAGAATAAATAAGATAACGGTCCATCCCACAGATCGGTTTTATCGGCATATTGTTGTTTCTGTTTCCCCCCGACATTTAAAATTTCCTATAAACTATGTTGTTTAGGTGTTTCACAACAATCTCTAACTCTCTCACAATCGGAAATTCGAGAATTTTCCTTTCTCCCGAAACATGTGGGACGCGGAGGAACGAAAACTCCCGGGTTCTCTCGACTAAGCCATCTCCGATAATGTCCCGCAAATAATTTATTAATTAATTTATTTGCCTGGTTTTGATGTCTTTCTCTCTCTCTCTCGAAATAACGTGGGATTCCTATTTATTACATCCCTTTTTCCTTTCGTCTATATACAGTATAATGATGGATCACTTCGCCACGTCAAAGACAAAAAATATTCCAGCTAATTATTTTTCTTCACCTTTAAAAAAAAAAAAAAAAAAAAAATGGCACGACACCGGGTTATTAATCATTTCCCGGCGTTGGTTTCAATCAGTTAGATCTTTTGAAGAATTTAAATCGAAGCGCCCTAAGATAATGTAATTTTATGCAGATCGAGTTTCAAATGGGGTTTGGGGTTTTCAGGGTGCTGGCGCTATGGATGATTACGGATCAGGCATCAGTTATGAGTCATCTCGTTCAATTTCATAAAAATCGAAAATAATAATTATTTAAGAGGACTTGTATTGCTTTAAAACAATTTATACAGATTCTGATTTCCCGGGAAATTTGTGAATCCGGGATTCGGGATTTCTTGCTTTTCAAAAACGAATAGTTTCCCGGGATTTGGATTTCCCTTTTTTTCAGGAAAAATCATTTCCGGGGATTCGGGATTTCCCGTTTTTTTTTTAGAAAAAATCGTTTCCAGGGATTCAGGATTTTCCCTTTTTTCAGAAAAATAATTCCCGGGACTCGGGATTTTTCATGTTTTCGGAAAAAATAGTTTCCTTGGATTCGGATTTCCCGTGTTTTTAGGAAAAATAATTTCACGGGACTCAGGATTTCCCGTTTTTTTAGAAAAAATAGTTTCCCGGGATTCGGGATTTCCTTTTTTTTTTTTCAGAAAAAATAGTTTCCCGGAAATCGGAGTTTCCCGTTTTTTTGGAAAAAATAGTTTCCCGGGAATCGGGATTTCCTTTTTTTTTTCAGAAAAAATAGTTTCCCGGAAATCGGGGTTTCCCGTTTTATCAGAAAAATAATTTCACGGAACTCAGGATTTCCCATGTTTTCAGGAAAAATAGTTTCCCGGGATTCGGAATTCCCGTGTTTTCAGGAAAAATAATTTCACGGGATTCGGGATTTCCCGTTTTTCAAAATTAGTTTTCCTGTAATCAGAATTTCCGTTTTTTCAAGAAAAATAGTTTTCCGGGATTTGAGAAATTAAAATTTGCCGGGACCACGGTTAATTCTTAGGATTTCCCGTGGATTCTCGGGAATTTTCTCAGGAATTAAAAAATCCCAAAAAATTTTAATCCCGGGAATCGGGATTGAAAATTTCTCCGGGATCCCGTGCGGAATATCTAACTTTCTAAAATTTAATTAACTTTAAAAAAATATATATATATATCAAGATTTTTAGCATTCAAGCTCTTTTCGAATCAAAAAACAAAAAAAAATCCCAGACCGAAATTTTTCTAGAAAATAATTACCATCTCCATGTTTCCACTTTAAATATTTACTATCTGCTCCGCACTAGGTTTGCTTCGCGCTTTGTAAAAATTTGTGCAGGAAAAAATTTTAAATATTTTTTCGACTTAAAAAATATTTTTGACCTTTTAGACATTAAAACTCGCTTCCCGTTGAAAATGGGAAGTTTCACTTACAGGAAAATTTTCTTTAAAAAAATCAACATTTTTCACATCAAAAATATTTTTTCGGTAAAAAAAAATATTTAAAATTTTTTCCTCTACAAATTCTTCTTCCAGAAAAAATCTGCTTTAAAAAAAAAACCCCAGTTTTTACATCCAAAATTTTTTTTCGAGTTGGTTCACCGCTGGCTGGTTCACCGTCCAGTTTTGTGTAGCATTTCATGATTATTTTTAATTTGAACATGATCATGATTCAAAACTAAAGAATTCGGGAAAAAAAGTCGACTAATATTTTTAAAATTTAATTTCGGAGTTATATGGAGTGCATAAGGGATCTATCCCTCCACTGGAAATTTACTCATAAAAAAATTTAATCAATATTATCTTTTGATTCCAAATGAATATCTTGTCCGGGCTTGAGAATTTATCTTTCTTCTTTCCATTCAATCTTTAAAAAAAAAAAAAAAAAAAAGGATACTATTTGATCCGTAACTAGCGACACCACTTTATTTTCTTTTATTTATTTTTTTTATTTTTTTGAAAAAGAAGGAACCAACTTTTGCTGACAAATCCTGACATAAGACGTATACCATCCGCACATACGATTTTGCATAAATAGAATACAACTTTTTGTATACGACTGCACGTCAAGACGTCTGTTTACAACGTTTAGACCCATTAGACTTTATTAAAATTCTCAAAAGAAGGAAAGAGAAGAAAAAAAAAAAAAAAAAGGAGAAAAAAAAAGTTTTGTAAAAGTTGCTAAAAGATATCACTTTACTATGGTATTATTATTATATTTTTTTTTCCTCCTCTCTCATCCTTTCCCAAATAGATCAGACTATCTAGAAGCCATCAATTATATTAAATGAAATGATAGAATGATTGATGGCTTAGTAAAAATGTTATCAGTAAATGAGATTTCATTCTGAAACAGAAAACTGGTGCGTTCCTAAAAATCAATCTTCGATCTTGCCTTTAAGCGAAATTAAAGCTTTTTTCGGAAAGAGGAGATCGGGGAGGGGAAGGGAAATCAACTTCTCGTTTATTGGTTTCAGGATAAAATGATCAAGATTTTGTCTTTTAAATCCTTCCTGCCTACGCAGCAAGAGACCCAACGGGAAAACAACAACAACAACAACAACAACAACAACAACAACACCAACAAAAAAAAATCTTTAATTTATTTGCTTTATATAAGGAAGGAAAAAAAAACTGGGATAAGTAAAATAAAGTAAACGATTTCATAATCCTATCCTGATGATTTGTTGAAAGCTCGAATAAATGTCTAATTTGGAATGGGAAAATTGAAATCGATTCCTTTTTTTTTTTTCTTTTATACTTCAATCTTTCCAATCTTTTTTTTCCCCCTTCCATCAACCAAGCTTGTTAAAAAAAAAAAAGAAATTAAATTTTTTATTGGTTGAAATACGGAGAAAAGCAAGTATTCCTGGAAAACTGAGGTTTAATGAGTCGTCGTTGGCAAAAAAATATGGAATTTATAAATCCAAAGTCAAGGTAATGCAATTTAACTGACCATTGGTATGTTATGATTTTTACAGCAAAGCCCTCAAGCTACGGAAAATTGAGTATTTATTTTTCCGATTAATTCCATTTTTTGCCTATTCACTCGGGGTTTGTTATAAAATATTTCAAATAATTGACTGGAGCTTTCCACAAGGAAAGCTTTTTGGATGGAAACATTTGTAGTCAAACCGAGATGAGGCCGAAATTTCACGCTAAAACATGCTGCAGTAACATGTTGCTCAATATGTGGCAGCATAGAAATATGTTCTTAACATGTTGTTGAACTAGTGGCAGCGTATAAACATGTTGCCAGCATGTGGTTGAACTAGTGGCAGCGTATAAACATGTTGTTAAACAAGTGGCAGCATAGAAACCTGTTGCCAACCTGTTGTTGAACAAGTGGAAGCATAGAAACATGTCGGCAACATGTGTTGCTCAACATTTACAAATTTTTATTCTTCATTTTTTAGTATTGTACAACATGTTCTTTCGCTTCAACATGTTGAGTAACATAGTAGAAGCCTGTTCCAAACGCTGCAACATGTTGAGCAATCTTTTGCTCTCAACATGCTGCGGTAATGTTACGGTAACACGTTGCTGAAATTGT
Source organism: Liposcelis bostrychophila (assembly GCA_037577465.1). NCBI lineage: Eukaryota > Metazoa > Arthropoda > Insecta > Psocodea > Liposcelididae > Liposcelis > Liposcelis bostrychophila. The sequence goes on along the minus strand of CM075214.1, from coordinate 12,853,167 downwards.
TGCAGCATAGAAACATGCTGGCCACCTGTTGTGCAATATTTACAAATTTTTATTCTTCAGTTTTCTATGTTGCGCAACATTTTCTTACGTTTAAAAATGTTGAGTAACATAGTGGAGACCTGTTTTAAACACTGCAACAAGTTGAGCAATCTGCTGTCTCAACATGCTGCAGTAATATGTTACGGCAACATGTTGCTGAAATCGTTGCGGCACAGAAACATGTTGTGCAATATTTTAAAATTTTAATTCTTCAGTTTTCACTATTGCGCAACATGTTTTTACGCTTCAACATGTTACGGTAACATGTTGCTGAAATTGTTGCAGCATAGAAACATGCATCGAAACATTTACAAATTTTTATTTTCTATTTTTCAGTGATGAGCAACATGTTGCTAAACATATAGCAGTAAAATGCTGCTGAACATGTTGTTCAACATGTTTTAGCGTTAGAAACAAGTTGCAAAAATGTTGTTAAACATTTTACAGCTTCGAAACATTTTTTCAACATGTTGCGCAACGGAAATTGAAAAAAAAAAAAAAAAAAAGGTTGGCAACATGTTTCTAGCATTGCAACATATTCAGCAACATGTTGCCCCAATATGTTACTGGAACTTGTCTCATCGTGAAATTGCAGCCTTACGGTAACATGTAGCTCAACATCTTGCTAAAATTGTTACATCATAGAAAAATTTTGCGCAACATTTACAAATTTTCATTTTTCAATGTTGCGCAACATGTTATTGCAACATGTTTTAGCGTGGAATTTCAGCCTAATGTTCAAAATTTTCATTTCAACTAAAAATTAAGCTTATATTTTAAAGTTTTGCGTCACTATAAAACCTGCAGCGACCCATTTTTTCTTACACCCCTTAAACAGCAGCTAATTTTTACTCAATTTAAAATTAATAAATCTGGAAATCCCAGTGGTGATAAGTATAACTAGTTGTAAAATTAAAAAAGAAAAAATTCAATTAGATTTTTACTTCAAAAAAATGAAAAAAATGGGGGAGAAAAAAAAGAAGGAGAAAAAAAAAAAAAAAAGAATTGAATGGGTAATCTATACGGGTCAATGAAAGATATAAATTTCGAATATTTGGTGTCATTTGCATTTTCTTGGCCATCTCTCAACTTCCCTCGTTCCGCTTCATTCTTTGGACTTTTTCAAGAAGTCTCTTTATTCATCTTTTCCTCTTTTATTTTTTATTTTTTTTTTTTATCCATCCTTTTTTTTCGCAACTTTGAAACCTTATCGGTTTCGGAAAACCTTCCTCATTTATTTTCTGTTTAAGTAAATGTTTCCGCAGTATCCTGCCAGAGAAAATTGCTACAAAAAAAAATGTGATCGCATAGAAATTGATACGAACGGGATAAGAAAAAAAAAAAAAAAAGTTCGGATATCGAGAAAAAAAATTGTTTTTCTTCTATCCTCTTCGTTCACTCCTCCCTTAAAAAAAATAAAATAAAATTGCTGATTTTTAAAATTTTAAAATTTAGCCTTTTGACACGCGCCGCTCATTTGCTTTTAATCATTTTTTTTTTCATCTCTCTCTACTTTCCCTCTTAACTACTTTGCAAACTATGCTGCTTATCTCCGACGTGGGATTTTGTTTTTCCGGAATGAGAATTAAAAAAAAAAAAAACGTACGTTACTTGTCGACGCAAGGAAAATCGCCAATTTATTTTAATTTAAATTTTTTGTTCCCTTCCTGAAAAAAAAAATGCCAATTAAACTTTATGCAAGTTTGAAAGGAAATGAAGAAAAAAAATGAAAAAGTTACGAGGGAAAGTTTTTTCTGTATATTGTTTAAAAGCTTTCGAGGAATTTTTTTTTCCTTTTTTTTTTAAACTAGTTGTATAGCTTATATTTTCCATTTCTTTTTATTTACGACGAAATTGCAGAAGGCAAGACCTTTAGATGTGACAACTGGCAAAGTGAAGTTTCAAGTAATATGCAAGACCGTCAGCCCGAACGAAAAAAGTGATGCAAAAAGTGTATAAAATGTTTGCAAAGTAAATGCAAAAAAAATTTATTATTTTTGTATCATTTATAGAAAAATTTGCACATGCATCATTTTTGCAAAATCTATATGCACATTTCTTTTAAGCATCTAAATTTGAATATGCATAATTCAAATTTTAAGCATCTAAACTTGAATATGCATAATTCAAATTTTAAGCATCTAAATTTGAATATGCATAATTTTTAAAAATTTTATGCATAATTTTTTTAAGCATCTAAGTTTGAATATGCATAATTTTTTTAAGCATCTAAATTTGAATATGCATAATTTTTTTAAGCATCTAAATTTGAATATGCATAATTCAAACTTTAAGCATCTAAATTTGAATATGCATAATTTTTTTAAGCATCTAAGTTTGAATATGCATAATTTTTTTAAGCATCTAAATTTGAATATGCATAATTTTTAAAATTTTACGCAAAATTTTTTTAAGCATTAAAATTTGAATATGCATAATTTTTTTAAACCATCAAAATGCGAATACAAATAATTTTTACAAATGTTATTCTTATTATTATTTTATACTTCGTCCGTTTATTACGTAAAGACCCCATCTTTCCATAGACTCTTAAGACCATATTAAAGCAATACAGTGTATCAAGCCAAAGACTCTGCACTTAAAAGTGACAGTTGTGCGATGCAATTCTTTATAAATATGTAAAACAAAAGGAATAATTTTGCTTGAGTTTTAGACAATTCACACAGGAATGAAATTTCAAAATTCATCCTGCCTCCCTTTAAACTTAATATCGACAGGAATCGGGAGGCAAAACTCATCCTCGCAAAACCCAGAATAGCGCTGCAAACGGAAGTTAATGGAATGAAAATGAAGGTTATGCATGATATTACAAAAGCAAAGCTCTCGGAGAAGATATAAAGCGTTCTTGCAACGCATTCATCATATTTAGTCCGGGAGAAGCCTTTGTTTACTCTGATTTATTCCCGCTTCATTTTAAAACCGCCCATTCTGGCTCAAACTACATCTACCTTAATCAACCATTATATATATATATATATTTTTTTTTTTTTTTTCCTCCCAGAAAAAAAATGGTTTGAATTGTTCTTGTCAATACTCATTCACACGAAAATAAATAAATAAATAAAAAACTGAGTTGACGTTTAAAATTGGACTTGAATTCTTATTAGCTTAAGCCATAACTCCCGGAATGAGTTAAGAATCAGCATTAAAAATTACTGAGAAATGCGTTAAGCTGTTATTTCCCCGTTAAACAAAGAGATAAAAAGAGGACGGGAGTAAAGTACAAAAAGTACTTCTAACGATTTTCTCTTTTTCGCTATGGCAAAGTTCCAAAGTTATGTAGCCTTATGAATGGGCCAGCCATAATTTCACACAACAGCATTTTGCTGCAGGGAAAGTCAGCCAGGAATACAGGGGAAAAAAGGGAACAAGTTATATCGTTGTCTTAAGAGAAATATAAAATCTAAAAAGATTTATTTTCAAGTATATCTTGTTGATTTGTCATCAAAAAATCCTCTTGGATTCGCTTATGTATATATTTGTGTGTGTTTGTACTTGTCTTCTTAATATGAGGGAATTGCAGTTTGCAATAATCATCGTAATGAACAGTTGAAGATGCCTCTCAACTGTTACGATTGTAATCTGTAACTGTTGGATTGTTCTCGTTTGTTCTCGTTTGTTCTCGTCAGGAAAACGTTTAAGTTTATTTGTGGCTGAAAGTTCTGATCAAAAGTCGTTTGTTCTTGATTGTTCTAGTATTAACAAGATAATTTGGAATACCTGGCATTATTGTAGTGATGAAACATCGTTTGTTCGCGTTTGTTCTCGATTATTCTCGTTTGTTCTCGTCAGAAAAACGTTTTAGTTCATTTGTGGCTGAAAGTTCTGGTCAAAAGTCGTTCGTTCAGTCGTTTGTCAGGGAAGAACAATCGAGAACAAACGATTTCTGATCAATACAATAATGCAAGGTATTCCAAATTATCTTGTTAATACCAGAACAATCAAGAACAAACGACTTTTGATCAGAACTTCCAGCCACAAATGAACTTAAACGTTTTCCTGACAAGAACAAACGAGAACAATCGAGAACAAACGATGTCTGATCAATAATGGACAAAAAAAAAAAAAGAACACTGTAAACCCGACGTGGCAGCAGATTGAATAACAAACCGGAAAGATGGCGCGCTCTATTGGGGGAAAAATGGATCCTGCTGCATGCAGACCTCAAAAGTCTGTATTTCCAGGATTTGAGAAGATGGAGTACCGAAATATTTGTAGAACATTTCAGAACAATCAAAAAGACATTGATAGACAAGTCCTAAATATTACAAATAGGCCATGATTTTTTCATATCCAGAATGTCTTTCCAAAAATGAAAAATTCAACCTGATAGTATTTTTCGTACAAGAACAAACCTTTTTCTCGGAAAACAAACAAAATGAAATCGATTCAAGCTATTTAAACGTCTGAATTGGACTTTATTTTATTTTATTTCCGTGAAGTTGGCAGTGCCCTTACTCCTCCTAATACTGTCATACCTGTTGCAGAACAAACGTTGAGTTGGCCGGAACAATGAAGAACAAATCAAAAGCAACCGACAAAGGCAAAAATTTTTGATAAATTCAAATTGGGTCTTGTTCGCGTGAAGTGAGCAGGACCCCCCAACTTTTGGCTCCAGTTTTTTCAGGTTAGAGAACAAATTGGAACAATCACGGAACTATTAAAGAACAATGAAAAGCTACTATATAAGACTATTTTCGATCAAATCCGTTGACTGGGTCCTGCCAACTTCACGGACGTTGCAGACGTTATTTTTCATATCTGACTTTTTTTTTTTTTTTTTTTTTTTTTTTATCAATTTTTTTCAATCTTTGCCCTGACTCATGCGTACCGTCGTCAGTTTCCACCTTGAGGTGACAACGGATCTAAAACTCATGAAAAAATATGACTCTTGGAACTCAATTTTCAAGGTCGTAGCTCATCCCGTCTAATCTCAACTTTTCTTCATATAGCCCGGGATATAAAACTAATATATTTAACTTTTTTTTTATCATGCCACAAGAAGGGAAGATCCAACTTTATTTTTAATACAAATCTCACAAATCACCGATAAAATGAAAGTGGAAATGATGTAGCTTAAAAAAAAAAAAAAAAAAAAAAAAACTCATTTCAAAATACTCTGCGACTTACTTTTTCTTTTTATATATAAATCTTTTTTTTTTTTTCTATTTTTATGAGAGAACGGATCCCAACGGTAAAAGTTGAATATCTTGTAAGTAAGCTTTACTGATGATAGCTAAATGATCTATGGATTGTCTGTTTTCCTTTAACAATTTCCACCGAATTAGACATACTCCAGGAAATTTTCTTTTTTTAGAAAGATAGTTAAGAAGGAAAGATTCATAAAAAAAGGATATTTTTTCCTCTTTTCCAGGAAAAAAAAAATATATATAGATATATATGAGTAAAAAATCCGCTCCACCATTTTTTTCCGTCTTCTATTTTCAGCAAAAAACCTTCCTACTAACTTTTTTTTTTTTTTTTTCCTCCCCAAACAGAATAACCCATTTTCAATATATTGAATCGACCTTTATGCTTCCAGATAATCAAAAGGTTATGTGAGACCACGGAGACGTTACGGTTGAAAAGGCTTCCCCCCTTCGCGACTGTACAGGGATTTGCGGTCCACGAAATATTTGAATGACCCGCCGGTTTATTATTTCATGAAAGAATTGAGGAGGAAGAAGGGTAGGAGAGGGGATGGGGAGGAAGGCGGGAGTCATTTCGGAATTTCGTTTGATTAATTTTAGGACTCCCGACCGCGCGGCCTGGGTGAGGTTTAATGATTTTCGGATTTGTTAAATGTTAAAATAACTACGTTGTAAGGGAATTTGATGGCGTTTGGAGAATACCCGCAGTTTACAATTTTAATGAAGAACAATCCGTTTTGGGGATACCGTTTCGAGGTCAGAGAGAATAATTCCCCCCTCCGAAAAAAAAAAAAAAAAGGTTTAAAAAACGGAGCAGGTTTGTAATATCAGACTCGTTTTATCTCACTTGTTAAATGAAAATGCTTTCGATTTTCACGATTAATCGCGTAAATGAGAGAGGATCGACAAAAAGCAAAGTAGGCAAATTCGCGAATTTTGCTTAACTGATTTCGAAAAATGATTATCAAGTTTTAAAAATTATTCGAAATCATCCTTTAAAAATTCAAGAGCTTGCTTGTTATCTCTATATAATAAGGGTTGCGCCACGCGTCGTGATTTTTTTTATTTTATTTTTCATTAAAAAGAAAACCAATTTGGCACTCTTATGAAATTTTCAGAAGTTGATGCTTAAGTTGGCACGGTTTCATGTTATCCGAAAAATCGGAGAAAAAATTGAGTGGCATCGGGAGCACCGATTTGGGGGTATATATTACGGTGTCCCTTATTTTTCGAATTTGAATGAGGGCACTTACGGACTCGGTTCTCTCTGTGGCACATATGAACCCAAATTTTTTTCCGCTCTTCTTCGCCTTCCGTTTGGTGATGGCGGTAATTAATCGATATATCGAAAGAAAAATTATCGATTTTTTTTTTAATAACGCGACTAAGTCGACATATCTATAATTTTTATTCAAAAAATTCGTCAATTGGATAAATTTTCAAATCATTATTTCCCTTTTTTTCTGGACTTTGCCGTGCCATTTCTGCAAAATCACCCCTTAATTAGCTATTTTACAGCTCACTCAGAATTTTTCTAGCTTTTTAATCTATTTAAAATTCAAGTTATAAGTATTTGGAAATAGTCGTCCTCCATTTTGAATTTTGAATGCTGTAAATTCTAATTCAGTTTTTAATTGCTGCAGAGTTTATTTTCTTAAACTACCTTGCCTTTTTCTAGTTATGGTCCAAAACACTGTTCTTAAAGTAAAAATTAAGTATTGCAGATTTATCGATAAATACTTAATTATATATCGATATATCGATCATTTTTCGAAGCTATATCGACATATCGTTATCGGGAATTTTTAAATATCGATATATCGTTATCGGAAATTTTTAAATATCGATATATCGTTACCGAAAATTTTTAAATATCGATATATCGTTACCGAAAATTTTTAAATATCGACATATCGTTATCGGAAATTTTTAAATATCAATATATCGATCATTTTTGACAACACATCAACATATTGTTATCGGGAATTTTTAAATATCGATTTATCGACATATCGATACTTCAATCATTTTCGACGATACATCGACATATCTTTATCGCGAATTTTCAAATATCGATATATCGACATATCGCTATCAAGAATTTTTTAAATATCGATATATCGACTTATCGACATTTCGATCATTTTTGAAGATGTATCGACAAATCGCTATCAAGAATTTTTTAAATATCGATTCATCGACATATCGATATATCGATCATTTTCGAACACACATCGACATATCGATATATCAACTTATCGATATATCGATCATTTTCGACAACACATCGGCATATCGTTATCGGGAATTTTTGAATATCGATATATCATCTTATCGATATAACGATCATTTTCGACAACACATCGACATATTGTCATCGGGAATTTTTAAATATCGATAAATCGACTTATCGACATTTCGATCATTTTTGAAGATATCGTTATCGCGAATTTTCAAATATATATACATATCGCTAACAAGATGTTTTTAAATATCGATTTATCGACATGTCGATATATCTACTTATCGATATACCGATCATTTTCAACGATACATCGACATATCGTTATCGGGAATTTTTAAATGTCGATATATCGAATTGCGACTAAGCGAGTGACTCGCAATATCCCAGAACTTGAAATCAACCACCACTCATCGGTCACGATGTTGGATTAAAAGAGAGATATCTCCTTATCGATATATCGATCGTTTTTGGCGATATATCGACATCAAGAATTTTTAAATATCGATATATCGGCTTATCGATATATTTTAGACATATCGCCATCACTACTTCTGCTCCGAAGGAAGGATCGCTCGGCTCGCTTCGGTTTGTGTTCCGCGCATGCGCAAAATTATCCTTCTTGAACAGTTGAACTTACCTGAAAGGAAAAAAATTAAAAAAATTAAACAATGTACACAACAAAAAATTAAGAAATTCCTGGCGATGGACTGAAAAAATAAACGACAAAAAAATCACATTTCAAAATTAAACTCCAAAGATTCTTCGTCTTCGGTTTCACCTCTTAAAAAAAAAAAAAAAAAAAAAAAAAAAAAAAAAAAAAAAAAAAAAAAAAAAAATCTTAAATCATTCCATTAAATTACAAGCCCGCTGAAACCGAGAGTGATAAAAAAATGATGAAAAATAAAAAATCTATCGGAAGTAGAGTAGAGGATTACCCGGATAGCCCCCCCGATACAGAACCGATCAAACCGGAAATTGATTTTTCGAGAAGATCCAAAAGCACGGTTCATAAAATTCTGTCCTAAAAGATAAACTTTTATTATCGATTTTTTTTCTCTCTCTCGACAACCCTAAAATTTATATATATGTACTACTCATTTCTTTCCAATTTTAATTTATGATCCCAAACTTTTGTCAAAAAAAAAAAAAAAAAAAAAAAAAAAAAAAAGTATAAAAAATATAAATAATAAATAAATAAATAAATAAATAAATAAATAAATAAATAAAATGAATTATATACCATCAATGATGTGTATTATATACGAGCAAGTTAGCTCGATTTTCCAGGTCAAACGGGATGCAACAGAACAGGGGAAAGTTGGAAAATCAACGAACAATCCCAAGCGGTTATGAATATATGGTATTGTGCCTTTATTATATGGTTCATATTATTCCTTTGAAATAAGGGCAAGGGTAATATATTTATGATGGGTTAATATATTCCTTGGGAAATAAATTATTACCTTTAAACCATTAAAAGATGATGAGTGTAATCGTGGATTCCACTTAAAATTTAAAGTTTCATAGACCCCCTCTTCCCCATTCCTCTTCGGGGCCCGATTCGAATTAAATTTGAATTTAGCCCCGGTACACATCATTCATCCATTCCCAGGGAATGATCTGACTGTTGGCGTTATTTTACTACAGGGCTCGTTTAACATATCCCCTCACTTCTCATTCCTCCGAAAACGGATATAAGCCATCGCTTTTAATCATGTTTTAATTATTGCATTATACTCAGTCGCGCCCGGGGTAGCGTGAAGTATACAATTATCATTCTTTATTCATGCTTATTTTTTTTAACAAGCGCACCTTTTTCTCGCCAAAGGGGAAAAAATCGTGGAGGGGGAGACGCGAAAGTCCGTTTAAAATGTTTTGTCCCTATGGCAAAAAAAAAAAAAAAAAAAAAGAGATACTCGGACGGGAAAGAAAATCATTTCCGGCTTATTAAAACATATCGGAGTCGGGTCCCGCTTGTTGGGTAAAACAACGCGGTTACCCCAATGCTTTTTGCACATAAAATAAAACCGTGGCGAAGAACGAGTGAAAAGTTAGGTAGACCCATGACTCTTTGATTCCCGCCGTCACCCGATTCCCGTTGATTAGATTTCCCCTTTCATTTTAGTAATTAAAATGAAATCGGGGATTCATCGCATCCGCGAAATTCGTTAAATCTACAAATGTTTAAAATGAATGAAAGGATATATTAGCGTTATTCGTGATTTCTCTCCCCATTTTCCCCCTTCCCTCCTTTTCAAAAAAGAGGTTTTTCCGGAGGGAAGGGGGGGGGGGGTAAAGAAAATTTTGCAACTTCAGAAATTAAGCTTTGCCCTTTTTATCAGGTTTATCGCTCATAGAAATTCAGGCCGAAAGCGTGTATAATTTATTCATACTTTCTCAGATTTATTCTTCTTTACATTGGATCCTACCCACTCTCTCCGATTTTTGGTCCACTTGAATAATCAATTACTTAGGATTCAAACACGTGCCGGTGAAATATCTGAGGTCGGAACATTTCGTTTTTAAGTTCGTTTTCCTCGTTTTAGATGTTGCGGAATTTATTTCCGAATAAACATTGTCGATGAGGATTTCGGGAAACAGATTTATAGATCATTATTCATTAAATAGATTTATAGATTATAGAGGATTTCAGGACGCAGATTACGGAAATGGAAGCGGGGATATAATTATACAATAAAACCCGTTTTTCAGAAAAAATAAAAAAAAATCAACAAAAAAAATCAAAAATAAAAAATCAAAAATCAAAAGAAAATAAATAAGAAAAATAAATAAAAATAAAAAAATCAACAAAAAAAATCAAAAAAAATAAAAAATAAAAAATAAAAAAAATCAAAAAGAAAATAAAAAATCAAAAAGAAAATCAAAAAAAAAAAAAATAAAAAATAAAAAAAATCAAAAAGAAAATAAAAAAATCAAAAAGAAAATCAAAAATAAAAAAAATAAAAAATCAAAGAAATCAAAAAGAAAATAAAAAATCAAAAAGAAAATCAAAAATCAAAAAAATCTAAAAGAAAATCAAAAATCAAAAAAATCAAAAAGAAAATCAAAAACCAAAAAAAAATAAAAAATTAAAAAATAAAAAATCAAAGAAATCAAAAAGAAAATAAAAAAATCAAAAAGAAAATCAAAAATCAAAAAAATCTAAAAGAAAATCAAAAATCAAAAAAATCAAAAAGAAAATCAAAAACCAAAAAAAAATAAAAAATTAAAAAATAAAAAAAAAAATAAAAAAAATTGAAATGATTAAAAGTCAAAAAATTGAAAAAGAAAATTAAATGTTTTGAGTCTGTGACGAACCCCCGAAATGCAGAACCCCGAAATTTGCAGAACCCAGAATAGGGGTTTTGCAAATTCTGGGTTCTGAAAGTACTACAATTTTCCATTATTATGTTCGAGTTTCTGCGAATTCGGGCTTTTGCATGTTTGCTTTCTCGACTATTTTTTAAAAAAAGGAGCTTTTTTTTATTATTCCTAACCTCCATAGCCAAGAAGGCAAAGAAAAAGAAAAAGAAACGAAAACTGAGAACTTAAAAAAACAAGGAGAATGGTAATGGGGGTGCATACGCACCCCATTAAACTTTCTCGCGGCTTTATTGGTGGGAAAAAGAAGTGGAAATAAAGAAAAAATGTAAAAAATCAAGTTTAGGTTTTCAAAGGGTATTAATTAAACCCGGGGTACACGATTCCCGCTGTACCCACATAAAGAATCCCAATTTTGGAAAAATAATTCCATATTCCGATTCCTCTGCCCCGAAAATATTTTCAAAAATCCGGTTAGTTTTTTGATCCGAGGTACACGAATCCCGCTGTACCCACATAAAGAATCCCAATTTTGGAAAAATAATTCCATATTCCGATTCCTCTACCCCGAAAATATTTTCAAAAATCCGGTTAGTTTTTTGATCCGAGGTACACGAATCCCGCTGTACCCACATAAAGAATCCCAATTTTGGAAAAATAATTCCATATTCCGATTCCTCTGCCCCGAAAATATTTTCAAAAATCCGGTTAGTTTTTTGATCCGAGGTCCTCGAAATCCGCTGTACCCACAAAAAAAATCCGAATTATGGATTGTTCCTGTAACTCGAGATATCGATATGACTTAATCGATACATCGATATATCGATATGACTTAATCGATATATCGATATGACTTATTACGTCATTCGAGATATCGATTTTTAGGCCTAATTTACACGTAGCCTAATCCTCATAATTTGTGAACCAATCATCCGAATTCAACCAAATTTTGATGGTATGATACTTTGACCAATATCTACTACAGTACGAAAATTGGTGATGATTTGTAGCCGGGTTCGAGATTTATCGTCGCAAGAAAAAAACCAAATTTAAAAGTTCAAATATTTGCCGTTTACGTAATTTTTTAAATTTTTAAAAATAAGAAAAGACCCCTCTTATTTTTCGACGAAAAATACGTGTGCAAAATTTCTTTTGATCCGATGCGTAATAGCGGAGAAAAAGCTCCGGGCGTACGCGGCGTACGAGGCGTACGAGGCGGACAACCGGGAACTCAGAATTTTATTCTAAGTATAACTATATAAGTTTCATGTAAAAACTCACAGGATTAACGATTTTCCCTTTTCCGACCACGGCAATACTTTCTTCGCGCCCGCTTCGCGGCCACTCGAAAGTAAAAAGAAAAAAAAAAGATGAAAATGAATAAGACCCTCAACAAAAGGTTGTAAATTTTCCAAATCGAAAATCTTATCTCATTAATTCTATTCATTGTTACCTGTAAAGATTCATTCAGATCAGCCGGATGTAGCATGTCACAACGAGATGACGTCGCTCTTGGTTCTTTTCCTCTTTTTTTTTTATATTTTTTTTTTTATATTTCCAACCTCCACCCTCTCAACTAGACTTTTCTCATTTCAGTTATGGAATCAATTCACGATTCTTTTCTTTACTTTCATTCCTCGTTAGTTACATCTCCGTTTTCATAATTTTCCAACTTTTCCCCTCAAGTTCGCTCGCTAAATGGAAATTTGAAAGAAGACGAGAAAAAAAAAAAAAAAAAAAAAAAAAAAAAAAAGGAGGTTAAAAAGTCATGCCTTTTCCCGAATGTCAAGTTTGTTTTATGTAATCTGCATGGAAGTCGTTTTAACGAGTTCCTTACACAATATATTATGTTAAAGCTATAGAAAACAAGGGGAGAGAAAGAGAGAGAGAAATGCGAGGTGTGAAATGCTTTTCCTCAAAATGTAAATACAAGGTAACAATCTTTTATTTCGACTCCGAAAAACGTTAACTGTTTCCAGCGTTTAAAATCGCAAAGGGGCGGCTTTAACGCGATCGGGATTTCGTGCTATTCACCGAATATCGAATACCCCCCCCCCCCCCTTTTGAAAATTTGATTAGTGTTTTGGAAAATCTATTTAAGGAAGTTTTTATTTATTTCACTTAGAGCTTTGTATTTGGCTGTTATTGCTTTAACGGAGATTCGTGCTTTTAAAGCGCATCAAATTTAATTCGGGGAAAATGATAAAACAACTTTGCGGTCTCTCTTTCTCCCCGCATTTCGCAACTAAAAACTTTTTCTTAAAAGCATAGGGAGAAAAAGAACCCGGGGAAAATTCCTTCGTAGCGCAATTATAAAACATCAATCGCTTGAGCAAACTCTTTAATAACAAACAATAAAATATTAACTTTATCGCAATTAGCGCTGTCTTCGGAAACAAATCATTTTTCATAACCAAGTCACATAGAAACATCCCTAAAGCAGAAAATGAAGTTCTGAAGTGAAAGTTTCCAGAAACTTTATGGTTTAAGTTAAACAATAACATTTAACAGATAATACGGTTAGAAGTGATTAATGATGTTCATATACTGCTAATTTCGAAAGGCAAAGTTTAATATTTGTGCACGGGGGGAAAAAACGGGCTGAATGAGGTGAAAAATAAAGCAGCAATCTCAAAAATTTTGATCGAAACGCGCAATATAACCCCCTCCACTCCGATTTCGTCATATCGAAGAGAACAGCCCTCGAAAAAAAAAAAAAAAAAAAAAAATTATGTTCAATTGTACAAGTTTACGTAAAAAACTGATCAAAGTCGGCGGGGGATTAATCCCGTTGTAAACGTTCACGTGAAAACCATTTAAAATTCGAAAATGAATGATGCAAGGACTGGGGAACACAATGGGAAAACAGGGGCTTAAATGACTAAAACTACAAAGTCCGCCCTCCCATCCTTTTATCGATAGAATGTAAATATGTAAACAAGTTCAGCGGGTCATAGGGATGAAATTATTATTATTTTACAGGTTTATTATGATCTTTTAATACCGTTATTATCAGTTGATAAATCGGGGTAAATATATGGTTTTTTTATTTCACGTTCAAAAATAAATGTGATTAGAAAGCTTAAGGTTGATTTAAAAAAAAAAAAAAACGAATTGATCCTCCAAATTACAAGTTTTAAAAAAAAAAATTCATATATTCAACGAGCAAATTTTTTTCTAATTTTATTTTTAATTGAAAATTGAGTTATTGAACTGCGACTGACTTCATTTTGATATCACAAGGAAAGAGGAAAAACTGTTATAAAAAAATCCGACTCGGATATGGGGGCATATCGCTATAGGGTAATGTCCTAATACTGATAAATTTACACAATGAAACGATTTAAAAAGTTTAAGGCATTTTTTTTTTTTTGGGTCGGAGGCCCTTGCCTCCCATTTGTTAGTGCGAATGCACATTTTAAAGATGTTTGGTAAATAGGGCGATTTAAAAAAAAAAAAAAAAAAAAAAAACTGTTTCCGATTTTGTTCTTTACCAAAAAATGGGTTCATTTTAGTGTAAAAACAAAAGAAAAATTTTGAAACATTTTATTTATTTATTTATTTATTTTTTTTTTTTTTCAAAGATTTAGGGGTGTCGCAGAGCAGAAAAAGGGACTAAGCGACAATTTTTTTCTTAGCATTTAATGAAACGAAAATTTGGTGCATTTTCCCGTAATTCAATTTTACAATAAAAAGTAGTGAGGCTCGCTACGCAAATTCACTGAAGAAGAGAAGTCAAACTTCTAACGTCTGTTTGGAGTCCATGTCTCCGCTCATTTTCCGTATTTTTCCTAAATATTTTCAAGTGTCTACACCTTCAAAATATTCACTTTCCTGTATTTTCAGTATTTTTTCGAGTGTCTAAACCTTCAAAATCTTCACTCCCCTGTATTTTCCGTATTTTTCTCTCGTTTTTTCGAGTGTCTACATCTTCAAAATATTCACTCCCCTGCATTTTCCGTATTTTTTTTCTCTCATTTTTTCAAGTGTCTACGTTCGCAAAATTTATCCCCAACGTGAAAAAAGAAGTTTCCCTTCAAAATGGACTTTTTAGGTGCTTTTGACGTTGTAGAAGACGAATTTCACCACCCTGATTTTATCCGCCTGAGTCGCTGTTAGCGCTTTTTTAGGGCTTAAACCCGATTTTTCGGGCTTAATTTTTATTTATGTCCAAATTCGAAGCCCCCGATTTTTTTTTTCAAAGTTTTTCCTAAAGTAGCCATAAGTATTTATGGAAAAAAACCCGAGCAACACAAATTTCATTATCCCGATTTTCCCCGACCAACGCGGTATAAGTAAAAATTTGGCTTTTTGGGCCAAAGTGTTTTTTTTTTTTTCCAAAAAATGGCAACAAATCCTCTCCAGTTTGATTCAGAGGTCATGTTCAATGACATTTGTACATACGACACTCTAATCAATAAGAAGGCCCTGAAAATGGGCAAGTCAGAGCAGCAGATCCCAAAGCGAGCTGATGGTCGACTTCCCATTTGCTAGTGTGAATGCCCATATCTTTAAAAGTTGACGCCGGAAAAAAATTTTGAAAATTTTTTTTAATCATTCGGTTGTTAAACTGAATCAGCAAAATTTTTAAAAAAATCGGAGGGGGTTGATGTGAAACCTGATCGATTTAAAATGGATTGTCTCTTCCTCAAATCTTTGTAACTAATCTTCACGATTAATCGAAAATATTAATTTTTCATGCCTCTTTCAATTTTTCAAATCCAAAACAAAACTCCTCTTCAAGAAAAACAGGCGTTAGAAGTTTCACGTCCTTTCTTCCGTGAGTTTGCGTAGGAAGACCCACTACTTTTTTTTTTTTCTAACTTGAAAAAAAAAAAAATGGTTACAGTAACAACCGCTTACTGTAGTGCCGAATAATACAATCGGCCGATTATATGATCAAAACTCGTGGCCTTCCTCAATTATATTCAGCATTGCCATCGGGTCATAATTACAAGACCGGTGCCGGCATTGGCGATGGCACCAAGTTTAAAGTGAATTATCTGGCACTGGCACTGAGTTTTTAGCCGGCCGCGGCTGGCATCGGCATCGGTTTCGGACCCCTGGAGATAGGAGAGCGGAAAAAAATTTTCGGGTAAAAAAGTTAAGTTTTTTATACATAATTTAGGCATTTTTTGTGTACGTCCACCAATCCTTTGCACAATTTATCCATGATTTTTATGTCATTTATGTATCTCTTCTTCGCACAAGTACTTACAATTTTTTTTTTACAATTACCCAACAAAACCGTGCCCATTTAAATTATAACCAGATCAAGAAACAACCATAATAAAACAACGGGAATTTTTTTAAATAATTTTAGTCTCAAGCTTTCGATTTCCTAGACGTTCAACCCACCTCATCTTTCCCGTAGGAGGTACCGTTTACTCCTTGAAGAATACGACCAAACAAAACTACATAAAAAAAAAAATTGACACAAAAAACCGGTTTGGCTGCATCTAAAATACTGTGGTTTGATAGCTAAAAACTTATCCAACCGTTAACAATAAATTGTTTTTATGTTTTTCATGTACAAAACCTAAAGGAAGCGATATTTTAACATCACACATCATTTCACCCTCGCCATCTCCACCACCCGTCCGCGATTCTTTTCACCAGGATTTCACCAAGGAAAGGATAAAAAAAAATATAGATATTCCGTAGGAAAAAAAATTTTTCCTCCTACGCTTTTTTTTTTTTTTTTTTAAATCCAGAATAGTGTGTCATGTCATATTGAGTCAAGTGTCGTTTCCTTGAAAATGATTACTTTTCAAAATATGATAGGCTTTCAATGCATTTTTTTTTTTCCTTTCTCTTTTTTTTTCACTCTGCGTCTTCATTTTCGTTAGATAAATATCGGTTTATCGAGCTTTAATCGAATAACCCGTTTGAGGGAATTTCTGTTAAATGAAATTGACACCTTATACGGGAAAGGAAAAGAGATAAAATAAAGAGGGAGACGCGGGGGTTCGGGGGGACGCGGGACGGGTCGGACCAAGAGATGGATTGCGTCGAAGCGAAAATCCCTCAGCAATGAAAATGGCTTTGAAAACCTCCAAAATAGAAAAGCAAAGAAAAATAATTTCTATCGTCCTGTGTTATCTCCTTTTTTTCCCTCTCCTTTCCCCGACGTTGTTTAAACGAAACTCGGGCGCCCAAACCCGAGTTAAGTCAATAATTTGGACATAAAACCCGATTGGGAGAGAGAGAGTCTGTTGTCCGAAAGAAAAAAGCTTATAAGAAAAGCGAGTATTGTGTGACTTTGATATATTTACTCTCATTCACTCCCTAACTTCTCAAGCTTTTCTCTCATTGCTATTTTCGAGTATAAAAGACGAGGAGCCAATTGTTGTAAAAGAGAGGATAAAATTTTCACCTTCAAGAAAAAGAAACTTGAGGGGGAAGAAAAAAAAAAAAAGGAAAAAGAACGATTTTTATGTACTGCCAGATAAACGTGTGAAAGTAACTTGGGAAAACAAATTATTAACTTTTTAGTAAAAAAAAAAAAAAATTATAATAAAGAACACGAGATAAGGGGGGAGGGGTCGGGATTTTAATCAAAGCAGTTCTAGACTTTTTTTCTTTTTTTAATTAACTAATTTCTAATTTCTAATTACTTTTCACGGCATGAAAG
The DNA here is from genome assembly GCA_037577465.1 of Liposcelis bostrychophila. Lineage (NCBI taxonomy): Eukaryota > Metazoa > Arthropoda > Insecta > Psocodea > Liposcelididae > Liposcelis > Liposcelis bostrychophila. The sequence goes on along the minus strand of CM075214.1, from coordinate 12,835,757 downwards.
GATAACTCAAAAAATATTATTATCATCATCATTATTATTATTATTATGGTTGTCGTTGTCGTTGTCATTGTTGTTGTTACTAATATTTTTTTTTTCCTCTTTTACAAAAAATAACATAAAAGCGGAGTTTACGTTCGCTGTATTCACCGCAAGCCGCAGCGTGATTTAAAAAAATGATAATGCGAATGGTCTAAACGAAAAATCAGAGCAATTATCACGTTTTTTCTGGGAAGGGGGGCAGGGGATGGGGGAGACAGAGATAAAATTTAATCCGAGTATGTGCGTTTAACCGGATTAAAGTTTATTTAAGTGGATTAATGTGGATTAGTAAATAAAAATGTTTTGAAAAAAAAAAAAAAAAAAAAAAATTCAGTGCAAAGGGTACGAAGGAAGATGTTATAAAAAGATGATAATGCAGTGGCAATGCATTATCAATGCATTATCTGGTAACCCCCTGGATCGAGCTGGTATGATATGATATGATGCGCGCCACCGACGAGGGCTATCAGGAAAGTATTGGACAGTCGACCAATCAGCCCTAGGCCACAGGGAAGACCCTGTATTTGGTGGGAAGACAATGTGTCCATGGATGCTGGCCGGCTGGGGGCGCCGGATTGGAGAGCGGCGGCGCAAGATAGGGCCGGATATAGGAGCACCTGCGATGCGGCAATAAAGCTTCAAGCTTTGTAAAGCCGTTTAGGATGATATGATATGTATTATATTGGATGCCAACAGCAATACAAAACCTGTTACAAGCAATCCCTGTAGCCTAAGCCTTTGACAAAATCCATCATGACGGGTTACTTTCCAAACTTTCCAACTTCGGTCTCCACAGTTCGGTACTTTCTTTCTTTGCTTCCTACCTTCGTGATCGTCACCAGTACGTACGCTTTAAGAAAACATTTTCTGATGCTTTTACTGCACCTTCTGGAGTTCCGCAGGGCTCCAAACTCGGCCCCCTTCTTTTCCTACTCGCAATCAATGATATCACTACTGTCTCAATTCACTCGCGTCTCCTTCCACTCGCTGACGATCTCAGGCTCTTTCTCCGTATATCCTCTATTGCTGACTGTCTATTACTCCAAGCTGACCTCAACGCCCTCGTCGCTTGGGCTTCTACCAACCAGACACACACACACATAAGGCGTTTACAGGGCATGGAGCCCTATTGCTGCATCCCAGATACCACGCCAGGGGGTTCTTTGCTGGCAAGCCGTCCTCCAATCAGGGACTCCCAGCCGACCCGCATCAGCAGACACATTGCCTTCCCAACGAAGCCGTGGTCTGCCCAAAGGTCGAGGACTCGTAGGTCTGTTATCCAGGACCTGTCTTATATACCGGGTAGGCGGCGCACGAGCGACATGTTTCATATTAATATCTGTGAATCGTACTTCATGATCTTTTCCCGGCGTAGAAATCCTCTTCAGTTTGTTTATTCCGTTCACCATTCTCCTTTATCACGAGTTCTCCAGACTAAAGACTTAAACGTTATTTTTGATCCTAAATTAAGCTTCTCTTTCCACGTTGACTCAATCATTAAAAAGGCTAACCAGTCTCTTGGCTTTCTATTGCGGACCATGACTGGGGTAACCCCCCCAGTATCGACATTTATTTTTGTGCAAAAGGATTCACTCGCAATTTTTAATTCTCAGACTCCAGAATCAAATTCAGAAAGGAAAAAAAATGTCTTTTCTTTTTTTTATTCCCCCTTTGGATAAGCTCGCAAGAAAAAAAAATCCAATACCAACATTTATTTGTTGGTGAGTCCCAAGGGCTAATAAGTGGGTAGAAAGAATTTTTTTTTTTTTTTTTCTGTTCCCTCGGAGGTATAAAAAGGAAACGGGGGTTTTTATTTTATTTTTACACCTTTAGTCGTCAAGTTCGATTGAATGGAATAAAAGGAGGGGCATCAGGTGGTTGTAGCAACAAGAAATAAAGTATTCAGTCATACTGTTTGAGCTGTAGTTAATTAAGTTCTGAGGAGACAGACTGTTATTCTCTAAGGAGAAAAGAAAACGGGGGAGGGATTTATTTTGGTAGAGGTAAGCTGTTGGGGCAAAATATATATATTTTATATATAAAATATATATAAATTATATATAATTATATATAAAAAATGTATAATTATATATAAGAAATGTAAATTTATATATTTTATTTATAAATTATACATTTTCTATATATTAATATAATTTATATATAAATTATATATATCTTATATAAGCTTATGTCCTATATAATTTATATATATTTTATATATAATTTATATTTATTTTAAATATATTTTATATACAATTTCAATTATATATATTTTATATATAAATTATATATGTTTTATTATAATTGGAACTGTATAAAATATATTTAAAATAAATATAATTTATATATATTTAATATATAATTTATATAAATTATATATAAAAAATGTATAAATTATATATAAGAAATGTATAATTTATATATAAATTATATATAAGTATACATGAATTTTATGCATAATTTATCCGACTTTAAAATCGAGAAGTTTTAAACTTATTTAAAATTAGAAAAATACAAACAACAATACACCAGGCTTTTTACAGGGCTTGAAGCCCCATCGCCGCATCGACACAGCAGTCCGCCATTTGGACCTATCCTGAGCCGCCGCTCGCCAGTCTATACCCCTAGGCGGCCGTAATCCGTGATACATTATGCTTATCTTAGCCGAGGTCTTCCTAAAGGTCTTGGACTTGTAGGACGATCATCCAAAACTCGTATAGCCCGTGTAGCCGGCGTCCGAGCCACGTGTCCCTCCCATCGCAGCCTCATAGACTTGATCACATCAAGTCTATGATGACTTGATCACATCATATTATTTATAGGACTGCCCGGTAAGCCTTCGGATTCCTCGCTAGTCTTGGCACGGACGCGTCCGGATACGGGGTCTATATTGGACCCAAGATCCTCCTAAGAACTTATTTTCAAACACCAGCAATTACTTCTCGGCTTGGATCATTAAGTTCCACGTCTCGCAGTCGTATGTAACAATGGGGCGCAGGGTGGAATTATAGACGAGAAGTTCAGAACGGTGGGACAGGGATTTACTTCGGAATAGGTGGTTTAGGAAATGAAGGCATGGGGTACCACTCTGGATCCTCGCTTTGACTTCGTAGTTGGTATCATAGTTACGCGTGACGGTGTCATTGCGGCACCTCAAGATGTCGTTTTAAAAATCTGAAAAAAAGTCTCCCAGTTCCGATACCTGGGTTCCACCGTCACGCGTAACAATAATACCAAATACGAAGTCAAAGCGAGGATCCAGAGTGGTACCCCATGCCTTCATTTCCTAAACTACCTATTCCGAAGTAAATCTCTGTCCCGCCGTTCTAAACTTCTCGTCTATAATTCCACCCTGCGCCCCATTGTTACATACGACTGCGAGACGTGGAACTTAAATGATCCAAGCCGAGAAGTGATTGCTGGTGTTTGAAAATAAGTTCCTTAGGAGGATCCTTGGGTCCCAATATACCCCGTATCCGGATGCGTCCGTGCCAAGACTAGCGAGGAAATCCGAAGGCTTACCGGGCAGTCCTATAAATAATATGATGTGATCAAGTCATCATAGACTTGATGTGATCAAGTCTATGAGGCTGCGATGGGAGGGACACGTGGCTCGGACGCCGGCTACACGGGCTATACGAGTTTTGGATGATCGTCCTACAAGTCCAAGACCTTTAGGAAGACCTCGGCTAAGATAAGCATAATGTATCCACGGATTACGGCCGCCTAGGGGTATAGACTGGCGAGCGGCGGCTCAGGATAGGTCCAAATGGCGGACTGCTGTCGATGCGGCGATGGGGCTTCAAGCCCTGTAAAAAGCCTGGTGTTATTGTTGTTTGTATTTTTCTAATTTTAAATAAGTTTAAAACTTCTCGATTTTAAAGTCGGATAAATTATGCATAAAATTCATGTATATCTTATATATAATTTATATATAATTTATACATTTTTTATATATAATTATATATAATTTATATATAAATATATATAAATTATATATAAATATATATAAATTATATTTATTTTAAATATATTTTATACAGTTCCAATTATATATAAATATATAATTGAATTGTATAAAATATATTTAAAATAAATATAAATTATATATAATTATATATAATTATATATAATTTATATATAAATATATATAAATTATATATAATATATAAATTATATATAATTATATATAATTTATATATAAAAAATGTATAATTTATATATAAATATATATAAATTATACATTTCTTATATATAATTTATACATTTTTTATATATAAATTATATATAATTTATATATATTTTATATATAAATTATATATAATTTTGCCCCAACAGCTTTACCTCTACCTTTATTTACTCCAATTTTAAGACTTAAGGTTTTCTAATATGAGAGATTGAACGGGAAGCCGGGGTTTAATTCTCATCGTAAACGTTTTCGCGTTCTTCGGGTAACCGGTATTTTGCATTTCCGGAAGAAAAAGTTGAAAGTTTTACGGCTTAAAAAAAAAAAAAGCCGAAGATAAAACAAAAACCGTTGAGTTCAAACCCTTTCCTCGATTTTTCTTTTTTTAAACAACGGTAATATAAAATGGTTTTGTCGAACAACAAACGGATTATGGGACGTTATGGGCTCGATAAACGAAGGCTAAACATAGAAAAATAAAAGGGAAAGAGAAGAGAAAAAAAAAAACAGTTGTTTCGAGATAATTAAAAAGGCAATAACATGACACCCAATGTCAATCAATCCTGAGAGGGAAAGAGATAGCCAAAGGGAGAAAATCGCGAGACGAAAAAGGAACGCCGACATGTTATGTTAAAATTAAACTATCGGCGATCGGAAATATTTTAATGAGTTTCGCCGCATTGCGAATAGGTTAGTACCTGCAAAACCGTTATCTTCCATCCCAGTTTTTTTCTCTCTCATCGAAACGAAAAAAATATAATTTAATTTTGGACTGTATTTCCTTGAATTCGGTCATTTTCCAGCTGGCGATAATCACCTTGATAAAGCTTTTTTTTTTTTCTTTTTTATCCCCGTCTTGTTCTTCGAAAGGAAAATTTTCTCCCGGGAGTGTTTTTCCGTACCGGCGGCCTTTATTTTTTTTATTTTTATTTTATATTTTCCTTTACGTATAAAGAAAGTCTTTTCTTACAAAGTCAATACTTTGCGTTTGTTTTGTTTTGTTATGGAAATTTTTAGCTAGAATTTTTTTTTTCCCTCCCCCTTTCTCTCTTTTTGTTTCCCTTCCATGAAAATCGGATTCCGCCAAAGAACTAAAAGACGAAAGGCACGGCGGGACTTGCTGAGGCGGTTTCAGCAACAAGAAAACTTTGACAGATTGCTGATTTCAGAAGTTTTCTCTTCTCTTTCTCTATCCCAGTTACGTCTTTATTCCACCCAAGCGGCGACCGGCAAAAGATTCCCAAGATTGTTGAAAACACAATGACATGACTGAATCCTTTAAATGTTAATAGCCCATTATAGTCCCCGTTTCGAATAAACTGAACCGGAGGAGAGGGGAGGGAGAGGGGGGAGGGGGCGGTTTAAGACTGCTTTGTGGTCTGCATTATTCGAAACTTTGCTGACACGCTGTTAATATTCCGAAGCTTCGGGTGGGAAAACTTTGAACAATGAATCGTGGATCGTCCGGGAAAAAAATTCTTTTTAATATTTCGGGTGATTTTTTTTTTTTTTTTTTTTCCCGTCCTTCTTCCCGTTGGGAACTTTATTTTTTAGTAATAAAAACTCGTGACAGGAATTTTTTTGTCCCGGTGATGTAAGGAAAACGATTGCAACTGGAAAAATAGTTTGGGAAATATTTTAAATTGCGGTTTGTTTGGAATTTTCTTGATGTTTAGAAAAAAAAAACTAGTCTTAAGTGGATGCCTGACGTTTGCAAGATAAACGTCAAAAGCGGCGTCATATAGCCGAACGCCGTGCGCTTCCAGGAGATCTTATCCCTGGTTTACTCCTGTGTTTTGAAAGAAGACGAGGTAGGAACTTCTGGATTTAAGAACGTTACCGAATTTCGGTATCTAGGGTCCTATGTCACCAGTGACAACGACACTAATTTTGAGGCGAGGATTCAGGTCGGAAGCCGTAAGCCGTAATGCATTTTATTTTCAGACCTTAGTAATCCAGGAACTTCAACATAAATACTGTGGCTAGTGAAATGACTTCTTTATGGATGCAAATCATTTGGAGTGCCAAACTACCAAAACTACCCACCAGGAATGGCCTACAGAATTATTTTTGTCATGACGGTAGATCCAGAAACCCTGCAGAAGCCCGGAGCAAAAGAAAAAAGGCAAACGTCTAGTTCCGTCCTACCTTTTATTATCCTCCAAGCTTAACAATTAACAGCTAAAGAATTTCTCAACTTTTCGGTAATACAGTTATCTGACCTTTTCAAGAAACTTACATTAAGAAAGTTTGTTTCAAAGCGTCGCTTTAGTTAAATTAACTTTTTTCTTTTCCCAGTTTTCCCTCCGGTAAAAATAACGAGCAATTTACCAAACATAAATATCTTTTCAACGGGATTAAAAAGCCTCTCAACCCGATTCTCAATATTTCGAGATTTTTTTTTTTTCTTCTCCTTATTTTTAATGATTATCCCACCGCGAGAGATAAATTTCAATAAATTCACTTCAGGCTTGAGAATCACTTGGCAGGTCTTACATAAAACCAATAAAAAAGTTTATAGGAGATTCCTGACTTATATATATAGTCAACCCCCCCCCCCCCCCCCCCCATTTAACGGTGGTTTCTGCGCGGATTACTTCCACTTTCAGCTCCCATAACGCGGCTTGGTCGTATTATTATCCCCATTTCATTCCCTGGCGAGATCTCTTAAGGCAGACAAAATAAACGAAATGACCGCGAAGCTTTAATCCTATTCGATTGAAAACGGGGGGGACGGACGGACGTCTGCTTCGGGAGAAAAAGAAGCTTTTTTTCGGAAGAGTTCAATTCGAAAAAAAAAAGTGTAATTTTTTAATAATTAATCTTTTTTTTCCCCCTTCCTTATAATCCTCTTACTGCAGTGCATCCATACGAAAAGGATGATGATATCGATCGGTTATGATATCGAGAAAATCCCTTTTCGCTTACATGGAAAAAGGATTAAATTTCATATCAAGTTTTAGTGACTTTCGTTCACTTTAATTCCGTCGTGTCGGAGTATTTTCAGACGGAATACGAAGGGGGGGAGTGAGAAAAAGGAGGAGGAGGAGAGTTTAAAGATAAAAGCTTCCAGCGAAAACTTTCTTGGACTAATGCGTTGCATATTAAAGGTGGGACGACATGATTTCCAACTTCATCTTATGAAACAATAAAAGTTGTGAGTTAGCACAACGATAAAAACGAGGGAGCATATAACTGATAAACAAGATTGTAATTTCGTACGGATTTGAATTTTGCGCGAGGCACGTTCAAAACCCAGCCATCTGCCGATGAGACTTTTGTGCTTATTTTATCCTATTCAAAATGCCAAACCTCCTCTCTTTCTCTCACTCTCTCTCACTCACTTTTCTGTTGTTTAAGAGAATGGGATTCCTTACTTTATTTTCAAATGCGAACTTAAAACAAAATCTTAATTCTGATGATAAAGAAACAACTTTTCCGAGACAATGCTTTTTGCTCTTTCAATATTTAATGCAATAATCTAATATCATGCGGACTCTTTTAATGTTTTTCTTATTATTAATTGAAAACTTTTTCATTATTAATTTTTTTTTTCTTCTTCATTATATCAGAAAATTGAATTCTCTCCTTTTTCGATCTCATTAAAAGTTTAGTACTGTAAGGAGATATTTTTTTTAATGAAACGTGGCATTGGTGGATTCAATGAAGGGCGCAATTTCACGCCGAACATGTTCAACCAACATTTTCGGCGAAAAAGTTGGTGTTGGATGAAAATGGCGGACATGTTCGGTGAACGTGTTGCACAAACATTGTTCTTAATATGTAAGGGAAGCTCTACATAAGCAATGAGGCTTTTTTTGAACATGATCAGGTCAAAGTTTAACGCTAAAACATGTTGCAGTAACATGTTACGGTAGCATGTAGCTCAACATGTTGCAGCGTTAGAAACATGATAACAACATGTTGCGCAACATTTACAAAATTTTATTTTTCATTTTTCGGTGATGCGCAACATGTTGGCAACATGTTGAGACACAACTGCGTGTTGTTTCAACAAGTAACTGGGACTTGTTGATTCAACAAGTAATTGCGACTTTTTGTCTCAACAAGTAACTGCGACGTGTTGTTTCAACAAGAAACTGCGACGTGTTGTCTCAACAAGTAACTGCGACGTGCTGTCTCAACAAGTAACTGCGACTTGTCGTCTCAACAAGTAACTGCGACGTGTTTCAACAAGTAACTGCGACGTGTTGTCTTAACAAGTAACTGCGACTTGTCGTCTCAACAAGTAACTGCGACGTGTTTCAACAAGTAACTCCGACGTGTTGTTTCAACAAGTAACTGCGACTTGTTGATTCAACAAGTAACTGCGACTTGTTGTTTCAACAAGTAACTGCGACTTGTTGTTTCAACAAATAACTGCGACATGTTGTCTCAACAAGTAACTGCGACATGTTTCAACAAATAACTGCGACATGTTGTCTCAACAAGTAACTGCGACATGTCCTCTCAAAAAATAACTGCGAAACGTCCTCTGAACAAGTAATTGCGAAATTTTAGTGTGAAATTTCGGCCATAAAAACGTTTCCAACATGTTGTATGAACATGTTCACACAAAATATGTTTGTTACTTTCATCCAGCTCAAGCTTGTGCGCTGAACATGATCATAAAACATGTTCGGCGTGAAATTGCTCCCTTAAAGCTAAAAGATCTTCAAAATCTCATAAATAATGGTAATAATATGTTATGAACAAAAAGTTTCATTAGCAATTAATTATTGCAATGGCTCAATAGGGCCTAAAAGTGTGTCTCAAATAAGCCACAGGCTTTCTACAGTCACAGTACTACAGTCACAGTCTACAGTAAGTCACAGGCTCTCAGGAAATGGAAAAACCCCGAATTTTAATATCGCCGATTTTAAAAACCCCGACATTTAGGAAACCCGGAAACCAATTCGGCGATTTTTATTTTTCATGGTTCAGAAAACGCGATATCGTTTTTCTGCGATGGTCGTAAGGGCCATATATTTGCTTTATTGTAATAAAAAAAAATTGACCAACTCTTAGCTTAGAAATATGAATTTTTGTTTACAAACTCAAGCAGCAATACCCGTGGCAGTAGGTAAATCGTATTTTTCATTTTACGGAAAAACGAAGAAAAATCTTACAAAAAAAACAAGAAATTTTTGAAAATTTTTTTTGAAGATTTCTTAGTTTTTTTTTTATTTTTTTAAGATTTGTCCTCGTTTTTCCGTAAAAATGAAAATACGATTTATCTGCTGCCACGGGTACTGCTTACTTTTAATAGCGGAAAGAAGTTCTTAGACTGAACTCTTATGTAAGGAACCCCTAAACATAAGAGCCATTTGTAATATAAGCAGAGATGATGTACCCCTTAGTAGAATGATTCGAACTTGAAGTGGCAAATGGCTTAAAAGTTCAAAAAAGAACACCGCACACCAGAATAGGGAAATCGGTTTCGGTTAAGTATGATTTTTATACTCGTTGTTTAAATATAAACAACATACTTTACCGAAACCGATTTCCCTATTCTGGTGTGCGGTGTTCATTCTCGCATATTTCAAAACTGAATTATGCAAATAATCAATAATCAGCTCTTCGTTTAATGTTAAAATTCGAAGAGAAATCCCTTTTTCAAAAAAAAAAAAGGGGGAAATCATAAAATTCCGCAAAACGTTATCGGTAAGACATTTATTCATTCATTCATTCATTAGCTCTTAATTTAAATTCAAAGCACCGCCAGAGGGTCTCATATATTAATTAATAAATAATATTGAAGTAAATCATTAATAAATTAGCCGAGACATAATGCAACATCAGACATTGCTTTGTTCATAAGCTAATATAGGGCTTAGTTTGGAACCCGTAACAGGCGGTAGCACATCTCAAATGTAATTCTGAGGTTTAAGCACATGACACGAATCACATGCGAAAGGTAATGGAAAAATATACTAAGTCCAAAATTGAGGACTGACCTCAGGCACGAAGTTTATTATGGATATTAAGACCATCAGAGTGCAGTGCATTTAATTAATGTTCGGAAAATGAAGTCATCGCGGGGGATGGGAGAAAGAAGCTTAAAATAAAAAAAAAATTGCTTCGAACTTAATTTAACTCGCTTTCCCGGAGGATTTATCGCACAAAACATTACGTAACCGGAAATATAAATTCAAATTTCAAAACCGGAACAAATCAAACCCGTTCTTATTCATATGAAATTTCCATCAGTCAGAAACTCCTTATTAATGCGTGAAATTCTCATTAAAAGCAATCCAATTTATCTCGGTGTAATAACTGTATAACATAATCAATGCCTCAAAACGAGATGTTATACGTACACAGGTTTACCTAAATAAAATTCTACGACGGTTTTCATCATTCTTCGCATGTACCACACCGAAAAAAAAAAACTGCGCAGAATGTAGTTAATTACATTCGTTTTTTTATACCCCAGGCATTTATGAAGAGGAAAAAAGGTTTTTTTTTTTTTTTTTTTTCTTCCCCTTTTTTTCTTTTTCCATATTTTCGTATTCTCCCCATTTGATAAAAACAAGTCACGTCTCCCAGGCTGATAAAGGCGTTGATTGGCTACCTCACACTTTCATGGCAGAAACGAAAGAAATGTAAAAAATTTTATCATTTTTTAACCAAAGAAACATTTTTTTATTTTTTTTTTTTTTTTTTTTTTTTTCCTCCTTTCATTCTCTCACTTTCTCCGGAGGAGCATCTGAGAAAAGTACTAGGAACAAAAACTTATCTGTCAAATTTATGTCACCATCGAAAAGCGAGGAATCTAGTCATTTTAAAAAAGATTTTTTTTTTTTTGAAATGTTCTGCAGTTTATATAATTTTTTTTTCCTAACAACTCGTCGACTTTGTAAGCTGTCAATAAATGCTGATATTTTTTTTTCATTGAATTTTTTTTTTCCCCGACTAAAAAGAGACGGCAAAGGAAAATTCCAGGAAGCGGATGTAGTTATTTTAATGGACGAAAAATGCCTCGTCGGAAGATTACGTCAATACCTCGTAGATCTGAGAGACGTGCAAATGAACCTCAAAAGGAGATTACCGAGTAATAATGCATGCATTACGTTAGGAAATATATATTCTGCATCGGGGATCAAAACTACAAAAGCCGACCATCAATAATCGTAATGATGAGAAAATGAAACATCATCTATCAAATTACTATGATTAGGTTAAAATAACCGCATGGAAACCGATGCGCAAACATAAAACAAAAATTTGGAGAGTACCGTCAAACTGGGTCGATCCATGCAATTAGCAATGGGTGAAAACAAGAATTTTCAAATTCTGTGCAAATAAAAAATTATTATAGGGCTGTAGTCAGAGCAAAAGAACGGGGGACGTGGGAGGGGAGGGGGTGCATGGTGTTTTTAGGGGCCCAAGGATTTTGCATAGTTGAAGAGGGAAAATGCATAAAATGCTTCCCGTTCTTTATATTTGAAAAAAATTCAAAACTGAACTCGAATCTACTCTCAGGGAAATCTAAGGACTTAGATTTCCATAAGAGTAGATTCGAGCTAATAGTAGATTCCTCTAATAAGGAAAAGAAAAACAAGGACTTCCCCATTTTTCTTTTCCTTATTATAGGCCTGCTTTACTCGGTTTTTTTTTCGTAAAGAAAATCACAGCATTGTGAAGAGTACGTGAGGTGAAAAATGCTTCGACCCAAAAGAACTTTTGTGCCTCCAAGCCACCCTTACGAAAAAGATAGGGCTGTTCGATATTCGGGAATTTAGCTCCGTTTCTGACCATTTTTCCTAAAAAAATAAATTCCTAATAAATTTTTCCTAAAATCTTTGGTTCCTAAAATCGTTTTTCTAACCATTTTTTTTTCCAAATTTTCAATTTTCCCAAAATTTTTTGATTTTTAAAATAAAATTTCCTAAAATGAATATTTTTCCTAATTTTTTAAATCCGAAAAAGTGATTTTAGGAAAATTTATTTTTGGAATTAAAAGATTGTAGGAAAATTAAAAATTAGAAAAAAAAAAATAATAATAATTAAGAAAATAATTTTAGGAATCAAAATTTTTAGGAAAAATGGATTAGGAATTTGCATTTTTAGGAAAATGAATTAGGAATTCATTTTTTTTTGTTTAGGAAAAATGGATTAGATATTTCAAATTAATTCTTTTTATTCCAGGCTTGCCGTGGCGAAGAGTATAGTGAAGGGAAAGAAGTGGCAGCTACTTATGAAGCTAGTTCTTTGACAGTTGAAAAAGCGACTGCAGTCAGCAGCCTACAAATACACCCTGCCATTAGCACTGCTGGATCCTCTAGTTCCATTTCCAAATTACCTTTAAGGGGCTGTACAAGTATTACGTAAGCACCTTGGGGGGGGGGGGGGGGGGAGGGGGTACTTCAGATGCTTACGCCAATGTTAAACCTCCATAAGAGGAAGCCTATTTTTGCTTATTAGGGGGGGGAGGGGGTCAAAAATCCCCAAAATCATGCTTACGTAATACTTGTACAGCCCCTAAGTTCGGATTTCCTGATATGTTTTAGTACCACTAGAGGTAATTCACCCAAAATTTTCATTGCAGTGAAGCTCGAATCAATGCTCTAAATTTTTCTTTTCACAAACAAGACAATTCTTTGACTTCAAAACACATTCATTGGAGGAAGCAAAATGCCCACAGGGCAAAAATACAACGGTTCTTTCAATCATATTGCATAATGCACACAATTTCAACTTTGATAAGACTTGACTTTCAAGATCAGAACCATTGTTTTCATGTTTCATCCTCCATATATTGAGGATCACTGTAAAGTTCTTTTTTCCGGGTGCCAACAAAAAAGTAATTCCTTGATCACCTGGCATGCTCAAACCACGGTTCATGGTGGACATCCCACTTCTTTATTCCTACATTGCAGAAAATACAAATGGTTTCATCATCATTTTTGTTAAAAAAAAAACCAGCTTTAGCTAATTTTTCAGGACTTTGGATGTCCTTTTTAGGCCATGACTCAAATGATTCTAATCTGCTCTCATACAAATTAAATTTTGGTTCACCAATTTATTTTTTTTAGGAAAAATGGATTAAAAACATTAAAAATTTATTTTTTTAGGAAAAATTAATTAGGAGTTCATCTTTTTTAGAAAAAATTAATTTGGAATTTATTTTTAGGACGCAATTTCACGCCAAACATGTTCGGCGAACATGTTTGACAAACATGTTTGTGTTTGATTGGGCGCAATTTCATGCCAAACATGTTCGCCGAACATGTTCGGCAAACAAGTTGGACAAACATTTTCACCAAACATTTTCTCCAACATGCAAGGCAATCTCCACATAAGCAATGACGCTTTTTTAAGCATGTTTGGTGAAAAGGTTTGTCCGAAATGTTCGCCGAACATGTTCGGCACTTTTGTCAAACACAAACATTTTCACCAAACATGCTTAAAAAAGCGTCACTGCTTACGTGGAGCTTCCCCTGCATGTTGGGGAAAATGTTTGGTGAAAATGTTTGTCCAACATGTTTGCCGAATATGTTCGGCGTGAAATTGCGTCCTTGTCGAACACGAACATTTTTACCAAACATGCTTAAAAAAGCGTCACTGCTTATGTGGAGCTTCCCCTGCATGTTGGGGAAAATGTTTGGTGAAAATGTTTGGTGAAAATGTTTGTCCAACATGTTTGCCGAACATGTTCGCCACTTTTTATCAAACACAAACATGTTTGCCGAACATGTTCGCCAAACATGGTTGGCATGAAATTGCGCCCTTAACTTACTAGATTAGCTAATGTTGACAGAATTTGTGTGTCCACTCTTCTTCCGCACGACCATGAACGGACGATTGGTTTAAGAGTGCAGGCTTTCAATAAGCAGTTGCAAGTCTTTGTTAAGGGTTTTCGAGGTGCTCGCAAACTCTTCGTCCTTAAGTCGCACCATAAGTTATTACATGTGTATAGAAAAGATAAAGTCTACCAGAAGATAGAATATTTTGAAAATGATTACATCCATCTTAACGAAGGTGGAATTATCCGCCTGAAAAACTTCTGGCACGAGCAATTGAAGAGATTTGAGCTGCATTTAACACGCCCTCGAGGTCCTTCACGGGACGAGTCCAAACAGACGAGTCCGTCCGAGGTTGGGAACAGAGGGACCGTTGACGGAAGCGCTCGAGGTTCAGAACAACAATGGGTCTAGAATGACGGAAAAATCATTCCAAAGACTATCCTTTAGCTATTAAATAAATGAAAAAATATCTATCGATGCAGGGATCCCATGTTTTAAACGCAAAATTATTTTTGTCAGATCAAAAGGCTGATTTCCGATCACCTTTTTCTAACCAAACCGAATTATTTTTTATCTCTCAGAATCAACATTTACTGTTATATGCCGATTTGAGACCATGACTGAAACAAATACCCCGCACTTTTTATAATAAAATTTACTTTTTATAAACATTCTTTATAGGAAAATCCTTCCCTATAAAAAATGTTTGTAAAAAGTACCGTGGTAGGCTACGAGGTGGTGACTACGAAAGACTAAACGGTTCCCTGCAAAATATTTTTTTTTTTTTTTTTGTTGCAAGAGAGAACTTGCTCAACCAAAAAATGTGTGCCTCCCCATAACAACGATCTTTCGAATTAAAGTGCATTTCTCTAGAAGCCCAAAGCATTTTCAGAGCGGAGGCGTTAAGGAAAAAGAATTTAGCCAAGGGAGCTATAACGGAAGAAGCCGGCATAACTTAAAAAGCCTCAAAAAACGAAGAGAATGAGGGAATATAGCCTCAAAACTTTTTACCGAAGACGCAAAAAATCACGGCTCGGGTAATTTCACGAAAAAGGATTTTCTTGAAAAGTAGAGTTAACTACATGGTTGTTCTCAGCATGTACATAAGCATGAAAATTTCACTTTTTAACAAGGAACTAATTAAAAATTTAGGTAATACATGTTTTTGGATTAGGTGTAAAATATTGTGTTTG
>CM075214.1:12730513-12819590 GCA_037577465.1 Liposcelis bostrychophila | reverse complement strand
GCTCAGATAGCAGTAGCCCAGGTAGCTCAAAGAGGAATCATTCCTACCTTGTGAGCATCTCAGATTAAAAAGTACAACGCCGTATTTACTTTCGATCGATTTCTCACGAAATAAATTTAAATTACTTTCAATCCCCGAGAAAGTGTGAAAAATTCATTAAAATTTTCCATTTATCAATATTTAAATTTAAAATCTTAATTACGCAACAAGGGGGGGAATAATGAAAAATTAGGGGGGAAAAAAAGGAATTCCTTTTTTTAAACCTATTACCTTAAGTAAGTAAAATTAAAAGTAAAGTGGTTTTATATGTCGGTAGGATTACCGGGAGAGTAAAAGTTAATATTCCGGATGCAAGATTTTCCGAAAAAAAAAAAAAAAAAAGACTTTGACAATTAAAAAAATCATTTATATCAGTGTATCTTTTCCTTTCATTTAAAAAAAAATTTTATCTTGAATGATAGATGGCGATCCTAAAACGCTGAAACGTCTGCTTAAAAATAATGATTCTGAAAGAGGAAAATTTAAAGGAAAATTCTTCCTTTTTTTTCCGTGCGATTTTCATTTGAAAGATTCTCACGTATTTAGGCACCCTACGTGATTTTGCATAACTAGTTTTTTTTTTCCTAAGACTAAAAAAAAAGTCTTTTAAATGAAAAAAATGAAAGGTAAAAGTTTCTTATACTGTATATCACATTTAAACTTTTAAACAGTCGAATTTGTGACAAAATAATAAAGGAGAGAAAAAAAAGGTAAGTAATATATCCCAATTATAGAAAAACAAACATTTAAAAAGACATGAAAAGACTCGGAAAAAAAAAAGTTTCCATATACTTGTCAGGATAACTATCCATT
The DNA here is from genome assembly GCA_037577465.1 of Liposcelis bostrychophila. Lineage (NCBI taxonomy): Eukaryota > Metazoa > Arthropoda > Insecta > Psocodea > Liposcelididae > Liposcelis > Liposcelis bostrychophila. The sequence continues at coordinate 12,818,738 of CM075214.1, read as the reverse complement.
TGAAAGTTGCTTAAGAAGTAAAATAAAGCTTTTTTTCTTTCCTTTTCCTCCTGAAATCGTTGGCCGTATTGTAATTACAGGAGAAAATTGTCCTTTTTAGTTTTTCATTGGAAAAAAAGGGTCTCTCCCTCACCCAAGAGGCTGCGTCTCCCCTCTTTTCAATTCGGAATTAATCTGACAAAAGTTCTCGCTTTAACAATATCAACCTATTTATGCAAATCTTAATAGCTGGAACTTCCCCAAGAACAGATCTTGACTTATTTACATTATTTTGCGGGGAATAATCTCAGACGGTGATTATCTGGATTATTATTTTCAATGAATTGAATATTAGGTCGGGGTTTATTTCGTTCATAAAATCATTCTTCTTCTTTAGGAGTCGGGGAAGAGATGGGAAATTGGGAATCATCACCGGGATTCTCACCTTGGGAGGGAGAAGCTCTAAAATTTTGCTTGGAGATGATGTCAAACAGATGGTTTAAATTTTTGTGTCAACAGGTTTCTAGGTAAGAAGTCTAGATGCAGCAAGTCTAGATGCGGCTTGTTACACGAGGATTTAAAAGAGCTGACGTCACATGCGTGCCAACGCACTACAAATATTTGATTAATGGGACTTGATGGCTAGTTGTTGCCACCGCAGACAAAGGTGAACTATTAGTCGGAACCGACAACGAATGGAAATGATTGGGTCATTATCGGACCTACCAATTTCCATGTAGTTGATCCTGTGGATGATCTTACTGGACACAAAAAGTGTTAATAAACCTCACCGGCGGTGAGAATGTGGTAAATGGGCAATGGCGGTGAGAATGTCAACGGCGGGGCTGTGAGAATGAATCTATTCCTTTTCGATGCGCAGGGTAACGGACCGATGACATCACAGAAGCTTTTCCTGGACAAAATATTTGAGAATAGTTACCCATTTAACCAACTGGCGTCGTCAAAAAAACTTTAGTTTTTTTTTTGTAAGGGCAAGTCTCCCCATTTTTAATGACAAAAGCCGGACTCTGTGTTGTCAGGACCGTCTGCTTCTAAGACGAACACATTACCACTGGTTCAAGAGGCTGGGTCCAGTCCTGATTCAATATCAACCTAAACGTCGTGACCGACGTGTAACGGCCACTATGGGACAAGGAAGGGTGAACGGTCTAAGTTCTCAATAGAACTCCGGACTGTCCAAGTCCCTCGAATATTAGCTTCGCGCGCAGCACTTCTTCTTTTAAGTGTCAACTCCGCGACCAAGATTGGCTATCATCTCGACGATTTTTTACTTTATCGACCGCTGTTCCGAAAAGCACTAAGGAATTGACACCAAACCAATCCCTGAGATTTTTAAGCCACGAAGTTTTTCTACGACCCTGACCACGCTTACTCTCGATCGTTCCCTCCATCACCATTTGAACGAGGTAATATTTTTCACTCCGCATTACGTGGCCAAAATAATCGAGTTTCCGACGCTAGATCTCGTATAGCACTTTCAGTTCCTTCTTCATACGAGCCAAGACGTCGGTATTTCTCACTCTGTCAGTCCACGAAATTTTAAGCATTCGACGGTACACCCACCCCACATCTCAAAAGCCTCCAGCGTCTTTTCCAACGTCGTAGTTACGGTCCATCCCTCGTGGCCATATAAGAGCACGTGATATCGTAACGATACGGACCCTAGTTTGGAGTCAGGTTGCGATTGCACAACAAATTTCTCATTTTGAGAAAACTTTCTCCGGTCTGCTCTATACGCGCTCGGACTTCCCGGCTACAATCCCAAGTATCCGCAGCACTAACGAAGTCGAATTTGATAACTTAAAAATAACATCGGTCCATCGAGCAGGGGATCGTCCATGCTAATGATAGCATGGATAGCATAGACCGAAGAACTTCAGAATTCTTTCGTACTTCATGGAGAAATCCTGATTTACTGGCCAAAATATTCAAACTAGAACTTCCAGTCTTAAGCAGTCTAATTAAACGCAGTTGAAGAAAAAATTTTTGTCTTAGTAAAAATCGCTCAGGGGCCGGCCCATTAAGATAAAACATTAAATTCGCTCAGTGTTACCACATTTAACCGCTAGGCTTGCTACTTGCGTTATTCGAAATTCAACACGTCAGCTTCGTCCACCACAACGACAAAAATATTCCTCTCGTTTAGTTTTTACACCAAAGTTTTACCCCTTTCGTCTAGATTTTCATCTTATAAATCAGAAATCCCTTTCTATGTTTATGATTAAAAAAAATTAATCCCGCCCAATTTCTACTTGATTAAAAAAAAGCAACTTTACTGCCCAGTCGGGTTGAAGAAAATAATCGAATAACATCAACAATTATAAATTTAGACAAAAAAAAAAAAAAAAAACCTTCGTTTTTTTTCTACTTTCAAGTCCCCCCGTTGATATTGTAATGGCTTCATCTGCGGGTGACTGCTCTATTACGAATTTTCTTTTTCAAATTTAATTTCATTCTATAGAATTCCCTTCTCGTTTGTTTATATTTTTACACTAAAAGCATTTCTGCCTTTAAAAAAAAAAAAAAAATAAAAGTAAAATAAAATAAAATCCAATACCCACGAATACTGTAATTTTTTTGCGGGATCGGGCCGGGAGGGAAGAGTTGGGAAAAATCCATTATCTCGATATTTTTTCTTTTGTTTGTTTTAATTATTGTTCTTGTAAAAATCATTAAACATCCTTTTGTTTTTCTTTCCCAGGTGACGACGGGAAAAAGAATACGCACTTTTCTTTATTTTATTTTTTCTTCTTATTTTCCTTTCCCTTAAAAATAAAAATTATCTTTGCTAATGAGCCCAGGAATTTACAATGATAGCAAACGGAATAATTAGGTCATAACGGAAGCAGGCTTAAAAACAAAGAAAGCGATTCTTAGTGAAAAAAAAAAAAGAAATTAATTACTGTGGAAAACTTCTTAAAGAAAGAAATGAAAAAAAAAAAGTTTAAGAAGAAGAAGAAGGAAAAGAGGGGGAAAAAATCCTGGAACGATTCAAATGGGGAAATTAAAAGATTTCATTCAATCTCCAGTCGATAATGAAAACGGCCATTGTTCTTCTTTTCAAGCCATAAACTTGACGAATGGCCCCATATAAAATTTACATATGTGTAAAATGTTTGGGGAAAAAAAAGACGGGGGAAGATAAAATATTTTCCAATAAGCTGGGGGGGAAAAAAAAGCTGCGAACGACTTTAATTAAGAATATCTTGAGCTGAATGAATAACGATCGTTTATTCCAGATTGGAATTATATACATAAAAAAAAAACTAAAATCTAATTTAGTTTATTAGAAAGAGGAGAAAATTTTCCGAATTAGATTTTTGTCTCAGTTTTTATTTAATTTCTCCTTTTGATTTTTGAAATCCTCTTTTCTTAATTTATAAAAAAAAAAAACACTTTTAAAGCGTACAAAAAAAACCCTTTTTTTTTCCTTCAGAATTTTTACGTTGAATCGTAATAGAATCCTGATCATTTTTCAAACATGACATATTTATAAAATTGATGTGGAAGTCATGTTCTGCAAAATCTCTCTCGTTTTATTCATCTGCGGATTTTTTTTTTCTTTTTTTTTTATGCGTATACTCTATTTCAAACATTCGGATTATTTTTTCATCCGAGAAAATAGATCCTTTTCCTTATATTTTATTTTCCTCTCACCTCTCACTCTCCTCGACCATCAAAACCCTACATGAATAATAAAAGGATGACGGTGGTTTACAGGGGGGGAGATTTTAAAGTAGGAGAGACGCTTTTGGAATTGACGAAGATGCATCTTTGACATAAACCGAAAACGTTATTAAAACAATTTCCCGTTGTTTCGGGAATCGTGATATCGGAATATCGAGAATTAATACGATTTTCGAATGTTTTGATGTTACCCAATTTCATTTAATTGCGTACGGTTTCTTGGTTGTGGACGGTTGGAATACGTCCTCGATCCACGGATTATATATCCGATTAGGAATGAGTTGATTCGGTTAATGAAACGAATTTTATCCTGAAGATCGTGTTTTAATGATATTTTTGAGTTTGGACTGTTGCTACGTCACTAAAAAAAAAAAAAAGTAGGGTCGTAATCTGGGGTAAATTTGAGCGAGAGCAAAACATTCGTCAAAAAACGTTTCCCCGATATTGCAATATTTTTTGTTTTGAGCTTTTCTTTGCTCTGTAAGTTGCATCATACAACAGGAGGCCAGGATATTTGTTTACATTTCATTTGAAGCCACTTCATTAACAATAAAGTAATAAAAGCAACTATAAAAATGACGGCCCGGATTGGGATAGATGATAATTGACGTGGCCTCATTTTAGTTGTGAAATATACAACTCTTATCTCGTTTACATTATGATGTCAGTTGAAATGGACTTAAGCTTAAGCCTTAAGTACACAGTAAAAAATATTATGTAAATATGTTAAAAACGGTCTACATAAAGTCTATGTTAAGTTATTATGTTAAAAAATCAACATAACTTGTTTGTAAACAGCAAAAAAATGACAATCGTTAATGGACGCAGAACATTAAACAAAACAATTGTGTTATTTTTATAATAAAATAAATTTAATTTAAAGCCACTATATTAATATGCGATTTATTGACAGCAGATGCATTTCGGTCTCACGACCATTCTCAATGCTAAAAAATATAAAACGCAAAAGTAAGCACATGTGTTTAACAAGCTTAGGTTAGAATAACAGACAGACAAAAACATTACATTACCTAAACGAACTTGTGTCAAACAATAAAATTAAAGCTAACCATATTGCACCTTGGAATTATCTAAATCTGTACATGACTAAAAAGAGCTAAACGAGGACATTATAAGACGAAATACATTAAAAAACCTTTTCCTTTTCTTCTTTTTCTTTTTCATATTCAATCAAACAGGTAAACAAGTGAATTTTAGGGAAATTTCAACTTCGAAAGTTGGTTGCCAACTTAAAAAGAGTGTGATTCGCATAATTTCCGCTGTCAGCGTTTAAAATTTCATTGTTCGAATATTTACAAATGTAAAAACTTTCCCACGCGCTCAAAAGCTTAGAATCAAAGTTTGGTTTTAAAAGGCTTAAATCTGAATTATAAAACATATGGCCTGTGTGGAAAATATGATCGGCTACACTAGATGTACCGGGCTTGACATTTTCGAAAGAAGCAATATGCTCCTTGAACCGCTGAAATATTTCTCGTTTCGACATTCCAATGTAGAAAGAAGGCATTCAGGGCATTGGAGCCTATAAATACCTGCTTTCGAAAAAACATCAATTTTATCTTTAGGATTGCCTAACAGATTTTTCAAAAATACTTTGAAAAATCTGTTAGGCAATCCTAAAGATAAAATTGATGTTTTTTCGAAAGCAGGTATTTATAGGCTCCAATGCCCTGAATGCCCTTCTTTCTACATTGGAATGTCGAAACGAGAAATATTTCAGCGGTTCAAGGAGCATATTGCTTCTTTCGAAAATGTCAAGCCCGGTACATCTAGTGTAGCCGATCATATTTTCCACACAGGCCATATGTTTTATAATTCAGATTTAAGCCTTTTAAAACCAAACTTTGATTCTAAGCTTTTGAGCGCGTGGGAAAGTTTTTACATTTGTAAATATTCGAACAATGAAATTTTAAACGCTGACAGCGGAAATTATGCGAATCACACTCTTTTTAAGTTGGCAACCACTTTCGAAGTTGAAATTTCCTAAAATTCACTTGTTTACCTGTTTGATTGAATATGAAAAAGAAAAAGAAGAAAAGGAAAAGGTTTTTTAATGTATTTCGTCTTATAATGTCCTCGTTTAGCTCTTTTTAGTCATGTACAGATTTAGATAATTCCAAGGTGCAATATGGTTAGCTTTAATTTTATTGTTTGACACAAGTTCGTTTAGGTAATGTAATGTTTTTGTCTGTCTGTTATTCTAACCTAAGCTTGTTAAACACATGTGCTTACTTTTGCGTTTTATATTTTTTAGCATTGAGAATGGTCGTGAGACCGAAATGCATCTGCTGTCAATAAATCGCATATTAATATAGTGGCTTTAAATTAAATTTATTTTATTATAATTTAACCCAGGCCGCTGACCCCAATTCATTGATTGTGTTATTTTTCTTAACAAAATATTTATGTAGACCGATTTGGACATACAATTTGTGTCAATTTTAACATAAAATTTTTTACTGTGTAGGCTTAAGGTTAACTGGCATAACTGGGCTTCAGTAGGTTTCAGTAGATTCTTTTAAATTTTCCCTTGAACTTTTTTTGACATTTCCTCCATACGATTTCATCCAATTTTTCTTAAAATGTATTTTTACTTTCTTAACATTTTTAACCGTTTTTCTTAAAAACTTTTCTAAATATTTCCTTAAAATTTTCTAAACTTTTCCTTAAGATTTTCTAAAATTTGTATCGAAATATTTCTAAAAATTTACTTAAAACTTTCTTTAAAAAATTTTTTATAAACTTCCCCAGCAGTTTCTTCGAAAATTTCCTGAAACGTTTCCTTAAAAATTTCCTTAAAAACTTCCTCAACAGTTTCTTTAAAAACCAGACACGGACTGGGAATTTATTAGGGCGCGAGCTACGGACTGCAAAGAGCGCCAAATTTTTCGAAATTTAAATGCTGAATAAGCTAATCAAACAGAAGACTCCCTACCATTATTCCTAAAAAAATAAATTCCTAATCCATTTTTCCTAAAGAAATAAATTCCTATTTCATTTTACTAATTAGTAAAATTAGTTCAAAATTTTGAACACCTAAAATTTTTAAAAATTTTAGTTCCTAAAATTGTTTTCCTAAAAATTTTTTTTTCTAATTTTTAATTTTCCTAAAATTTTTTGATTCCTAAAATAAAATTTCTCAAAATCCCTAAAATCTCTAAAATTTAATTTCCTAAAATTCCCTTAGGGTTTTAAAAAATATTTTCATTATAGGAAATTTTATGAAAAATATTCATTTTAGGAAATTTTATTTCAGGAATCCAAAAATTTTAGGAAAATTAAAAATCAGGAAAAAAGATAGTTGGGAAAAAAATTTTGGGAACCAAAATATCTAGGAAAAACGGATTAGGAATGCATTTTTTAGGAAAAACGGATTAGGAAAAATGGTCGGGAACGGAACAGAATTAAGGGCGCCAGGGTGCTACATCCAGGAAGGCGCACCGGGATTTCCCCGGTAGCTCGGCCCCCCAGTCCGTGCCTGTAATAAAAACTTCCTTAAAAGTTTCTTCAAAAATTTTCTCAAAAGTTTCTTTCAAAATTTCCTTAAACGTTTCTTCAAAAATTTCCTTAAAAACGTCCTGAAAAGTTTCTTTAAAAATTCCCTAAAATGTATCGTTAAAAATTTCCATAAAAAACTTCCTCAAAAGTTTCTTTCAAAATCTCCTTCAAAACGTCGTAAAACGTTTCCTTAAAAATTTCCTTGAAAACTTCCTCAACAGTTTCTTTAAAAATTTCTTCAATCGTTTCTTTAAAAATTTTCTCAAAAGCTTCTTTCAAAGTTTCCTTAAACGTTTCCTTAAAAACTTCCTCAAAATTTTCTCTTAAAAATTTCGTTAAACGCTTCTCTAAAAATTTCCTGACACGTTTCTTTAAACATTTTCTTAAAAGCTTCTGTAAAAATTTCCTTAAAAGCTTCTGTAAAAATTTCCTTACGTTTAAGGAAATTTCCTTAAAAAATTCTTTAAAAGTTTCTCTAAAAATTTCCTTTAACATCTTTTAAAAATCTTCTTCAAATATTCTTTAAACTTCGTTGAACCTTTTCTTAAAATTTTTCCACGTTTTTCTTTAAAATTTTCCTAAAGATTTTCTTAATTTTTTCTTCAAATTTTTCTACAATTTTTTCTTAAATTTTCCTCAAAGTTTGCTTAATTTTTTCCTCAAAGCTTTCTTTAAAATTTTCTCAAGGGCAACAACGGGAAAAAGAACAAGGTAACAACCAGACAGAATTCGTCAAGATGAGCTTTAAGACGCGATTCAAAGCGTCAAAAAGATTAAAATTTTAAAGAAGTGTCTTGTCTCCACTTATGAATTAATTGAATCAATGTTTTAGCTACTAGAAAACAGTTTAGAGCTAAAATAAAAATGTCTTCTTAGAATTTAGCACTTCCCTTGCCTTTGAAAGCCTAAAGAATTCCCGGAATAAACGAATAAAAATTCTAGCATTCCCTTTGATCGTAAGCCTTAACATAATCCTACTATCGGATTAATGAAGACACGACTAAGACCAAAATCTGATATCTACTCCAGGCAAAATCGCAAAGCCAAATTAATCAAGCACGTCTCTCAGAAGCAGAAGAAAAGTCATATCGTTCTCGATTTTATTTCATTTTTATTTATCTTTTTTTTCCGATTCGAAAATTGTTTTTTGATATGCAACAGGGACGTTTTTCACTTAAATTCAGATTTCACAGCATTTCCAACGCATCTTTCCTTGTCACTATACATATAAATATAAAATATTCATTTTAAAAACGTATAAAAAGAGCCGAAGACGTGATCTGAAGCGAAAAGAGTGACTAAGCATGCAGATGATGTTTTCGGCGTAAAATTAAAATTAAGGGGAATTTTCCAGACAAAAAATAAAAAAAAAATGTAAAAGGATCAAAGAGTAAAAGAGGAATAAAAAATTTGTGAGTGAATCCTTTTTTTAATACCTTTTTTTTTCCTTTTTGCAGAAAGAAAAACCCATGAAAAATTATTTATAACTCTAGAAATCAGTAAGACAAAAAAGAATAAAAAAAAAAGAAAGAAAAAAAGGAAAAACGCATTTTCGCTTATCTCGAAAAATTAATTTTTTTATGTGTTAAAAAGAAAAACCATAAGGTTACGTGATCGGATGCTGTGAATCTACAATTTAATGTTGGCAATAGAAAAAAAAAGGCTATCGAGAGTAACAGTCATGCAATCCATTGTAAGGAAAGAGAAAAAAAAAGATTCAAAAGGATGATCATGCCTTCCTGAATCCATTATTTTGTTACGGCTCGTAGAGTAACCATTTTCAAATTTCATGACTTGTGCGTAAAGAGCTTTATTTTTTGGGGTTTACTCAATAAAGTTTTTTTTTTTTTTTAAAAAAAAAGATTCTCTTATTAAATCGATTAAAAGATATGACGGAAGCCGCAAATAAGCCATATTTTCAAAAAATCACGAGGCACACACAGAAAAAAAAAGTTATTTCTTCAATTTGTTTTTCTCAAAATTAATGGGAAGATACAACTGCTTTGTTTTTCTCGTTGTGATGATTCCCGGTCAAGATTCGAAAAGAATATTTATTTCCTTCCACGACGCGACGGTTGCCTTGCATTCACAAATTTAGAATTTAGGGCTTTTCCGAGTAAAAGTAACGTGACTAAGAGTGGCGATATTCATGTTTTTAAACTTCTAGATTCCCGTCACTATTGTGAAAAAAATTAGCTGACAAACTGTTTAGTTTTAAATCGTCTAAGTTCAGTGCCACTGCTTTGTTTACATTCTGTCTAATTCCACGACACAGAGCTATTTGTTTACATTTTGTCTGATTCCACATCACTTTTTTGTTTAAATTCTATCTAATTCCACGACCCACAGCTTTTTGTTTACATTTTGGTTAATTCCACGACACAGCGCTCTTTGTTTATATTTTGTCTGATGCCACAATCATTCTTGTTTCCATCTTGTCTAATTCCACGATTTACAGCTTTTGTTTACAATTTGTCTAATTCCACGACACAGTTTTTTTTTATTTTGTCTGGATTATTTTTTTACATTTTTTTCTAATTCCACGACACAGCTCTTTGTTTATATTTTGTCTGATTCCACGACACAATGCTTTCTGTTTATATTTTGTCTGATTCCACGACACAGAGCTTTTTGTTTATATTTTGTCTGATTCCACGATTATTTTTTGTTTGCATCTTGTCTAACTCCACGACCCACAGCTCTTTTTCTACATTTTGTCTAATTACATAACAGTTTTTTTGATTTTTATTTTGTCTGGATCATTTTCTGTTTACATTTTTTTCTAATTCCACATGAGTTTTTCTGTTTACATTTAGTCTGATTCCACGACAATGTTTTGTTTTTATTAACCTGATTTTACATCAATATTTTTGTTTACATCGGGTCCAGACATTTTTTTTTTTTTTTTTTTTTTTTAGATCCTCTGCAGTTGCACTTCCGTTTTTCTTCTTGCGTTAATAACCAACCATAGTAAAAGAAATCGGATTTCCTCGGAAAGACAAACGCTTTTCCGTCTTTTCCAGTTGTGGGTGCACAAAATAATTAAAACTGCGGCCGAGAAAATTGAAATGAAAAATTGTTTTAGAAAAAAAAGAAAAACATTGACATTGTGAAGCAAACAACGAACAGAGATTTGTTTAGATTCTTCGTTAATTGCTTTTGTTTCGGTTAAGTAAATAATGTTTTACTGTAAAACGTTCAATTAATCATTGTCCTTTGTAAATTAGACTTTCCTTTTCATAAATCTTAGTGCAACTTTTTTTTTTTTCTCCTTTTTTTTTTTCTCCTAAGTCTTTATTAAGACTGAACGATTAATAATTTATTTCACCGCAGGGACGTTATTTGATTGGAAGGAAAAAAAAAACGAAAGGTTAGCTTCACCAACTTTTTTTTTTTTATTTGGCAGCAAACATTTCTTCCCTTCGCAGAAAAACTTTTTTTTTTTGGAATTCCGTGAAACGTATTTGAGCTTTCCCGACTTCGCCGGGGGTTGAAGGAAGAAGAGGAGGGGGGACTGGGGGGATTAACACAATATAACAATTACCGTCGAATGAGAAATCATTTATTGTGGTAATTATATCCGTTTCAGAATACGTAAATAGTAGTGGAAACCAATTTACTCCACGACGTCATTAATTAGATAGGTGTGTTCCGGGCAAATAATATTTCATGCAAATGAATCCAATCCTTGTTATATTAAACGATGATTTTATTTGTTGTAGAGCTTAATTATGCTTCAATCCCGGGGTTTTCTCTCTTCTCGGAAATAAACTAACTTATCCTTTTTGTATTTGTGCTACAAAAGGAGATTAACAAAAGCTGAAACCAATATTAAAATCTCTGCCCTTTACCCGGCGAATACATCAGCTATGTTGGCTATGGTTGCACTTGAAAGCAAGGCTTGCTATTGCTGATCTTCGAGAGAATCGAGGGTTGCCGAAATTTGAAAATGCGTGACGCAATCAAAATGCTTAAAAAAGTCTTAAAATAAGAGAAGTTCCCGACCGTTTTTCCTAATTCATTTTTCCTGATCTAAAATTCCTAACACAATTTTTCCTAATGTATTTTTTTTTTCTAATTTATTTTTTCTTACCTCTAAATTTTTTAGGACTAATTTTCAAGAATAAAATTTCCTAGTTTATTTTTCCTAATCTAAAATTCCTAAGAATAGAGGTTAGGAAAAATAAATTCGGAAAAAAATACATTAGGAAAAATTGTATTAGGAATTTTAGATCAGGAAAAATAAATTAGGAGATTTAATTTTAGGAAAAATAGGTTTAAGAAATTTAAAGTTTAGGAAAACAAGGTAGGGAACCAAGAGATGACCTTCCCCTCCCACATTGAAATCAAATGGAAAAAAAAAGGCGGCCCGTTTGAATGGTGGGAATTTGTAATTCGGAATTTCCCTCTTCACCAGTATCATGCTCCGAATAGTTGGGAAATCTAATGAGTTTTCCTAGTTTCAGTCACGTCCTTTTCCATTTGCAAAATCAAAATTGCTTATAGATCACGATCCGTTGCTTATTATAATTGCTTTAGTTGCGTCTAAGGTTTTCGGTATGGAGTGTTTTCCGTGAAAATTTTGCTTACTGTTACATGTTTCATGTTTCATGTCTCATCGTCTCCGATGATATCACGTTGTCTTCTTTAAAATTCAAGAATGCAATATGCAAAAAAAAAAAAATACAAATTTTATTTGACGTTGCATCATCAATCTATTTTTCTTTCCTTTCCTTCAAGTCAAATATACAATATAATTTTCTGTTGTAAATTTACGGGGGAAAAAATGGGTAAAAAAAAAGGGTTAAAAAAACTGGATGGGAATAAATCTCAGCATATAAACACCTACTTGTCAGCAAATTCCAATGTTTACACAGGAATAATTAACATTTTGTTTACACCGATTAGGAAAAAAAAAATCCTGGTTTTGGGTAAAATCCCTCACTTTTCCTCCCTGGAAAAGCTTTTACCTAAAGGTTCAATCAAAGCGAAGGGGGGAAAATATTTTCCATGTAATTGTTTTTCTTGAATTTCTAAGAAAAAGGATTCAGGAGAGAGGGAAAAATATACACGGAAGTATCTCATGGGAAAACATTATCCTGAGGTCTTTCGCTGGGAAACCAAACCGAAATGGTAGATTAAATAATTTCGTTTTCCTGAATCAAAATTTTTCCTTTTTTTTTTTAATCGGTCGAGGGTAAAAATGATAATAAAGGTTCCGATAGCATGATTAAATGGTAATTAAGATGAATAGCTGGCAATAAATTTAAACGCTAAAATGGTTTGGCGCGACCGATTGACTGATTAACTTTTCTTTCATTGTTTCCCCGTAGCAGTAAATAAAAAAAAAAAAACGAATCGATTTTCCTGTCCGCAAAAAACCTCCGAAGCCACAAACTAGTTTATAAGAAATTAAAAACGACTGAGGTCGGTTAGGTTGTGTGTTGAAATTTTATCTGTTTTTCCACAGAAAATGGAATTCTTTTTTTTAATATTAAAAGTACAACCGTTTACGTTTTGTAGATAAACGATACCACTAAATGAGCTTTCTGGCGCAAAATATTTGTCTCTTTAGGCAATTGGGATGAAGCCATTTTGGACGTGTTTTTGGGACATTGGGACTAATCCATTTTTTCTAAAAATTTTGGCTCCTAAAATTGTTTTCCTAACTATTTTTTTTTCTTCTAATTTTTAATTTTCCTAAAATTTTTTGATTCCTAAAATAAAATTTCTTAAAATCCCTAAAATTAAATTTCCTAAAATCCCTTTAGGGATTTAAAAAATTAGGAAAAATAGTCATTTTAGGAAATTTTATTTTATGAATCAAAACATTTTAGGAAAATTGATAATTAGGAAAAAAATTTTAGAAACCAAAATATTTAGGAAAAACGAATTATGAAAAATGGTCGGGAACGAGCTGTAAATTGTTTTTGACCAACGTAACACCCTACGATCCATGTTAAAAGGGGCTATTTTTAACCCAACCCTTAAAAGTTGTTCCTTATTATTTTAATCTTCCTGTCTGACTACGCGCCTGCTTTTTAAAAAGAAATTGCTTAGCCGCTAGCTGTTATTTTTGATAAAATCGTTTCTGTGAACTATGTTGTTATTAAAATTCGTTGCGAAATATTATCACATTCATTACTGAAGGGAAAAATTACCCCCGACGTATTTCTTAGAAACGAAAAAAATTGCTATTTCAATTTTATTAAGCTTATTAAATTAAAAAATATTTTTGTAAACACCGAGGTAACCAAAACAACAGTTCAATTTTTTTCGAAGTCCTAAGAAATATTATACCTTCACGAGCCAAACAAAAATAAATAAAAATAAATAAATAAATCATTAAATCATTAAATCAAAAAAACAAACATCATAAATTTCCAGTAAAACGAATCTTTACAAAAAAAAAAAAAAACGGAAATACATTTATATATTTTCCATTTTCACTCGGGACTGTAAGTGATATTTGATCTAATTTGTAGTTCACCGGAAAGCTGGTACAAGGGTCTCTTCTATCCTTTTTTTTTTTTCAAAGAGAACGTCCGCTTGATAAAATTCTCTTCTTCACCTCGTTCTGCCAAGGAGAAAAAAAAAAGATGTTTTTGAATTTTGAATTTTCCCCTAGCGACCCTCTTATTATTTTAATTATCACTTTTAATGGCAGATCCAGATGGCCCCTTTTTCATATAATTTATATTCAAAAAGAGAAAATTTTATAAACTTTCGGGGTGGTGAAGAATAGAGTTAAAACAAGAAATATAAATCATTTTCGAAAACTAGAAAAGCATTAAACAATTCCAGATGCTGTTAACGGAAGTAACTCTATAAATCTTTGGTTATCTTATTTTCCAGGTTTACTGTCAGGTTACATCATTAAAAACAGGATTTTATGTTGGTTAATCCCCCGAAAACTAAATTTTAATTAAATAAAGTGCCGCGCCTGGTGTATAACCGGTTCCCTTTTCGCGCCTGTCTCTCCCTTACGGGAAGCATTCCTCAAAATTTACGCTTAAAAAAACGGGAGAGAAAAACATCAATCAAAAAATCGGGTCTAGCCCGTTTCATTTACAATTCGATTCCTCCAAATGGTTTTGGAGGAATCGAAATGTAAAGGAAACGAAATTAAATTACTTTTCGATTCCTCCACAATTTCCAAGGTTATTTTGGAGGTATCGAAGTTTGGAGGAAACAAAATTATTTTTCAAAATTAATATTGGAACCTGAAATGAGAAAGAAGAGCGAAAACAATTGTTAGCTTATGCACGGATAGCAAGGAAGAAAACGACATTTTAAAAAAATAAAATTAATGTCGGAAAAAAGGAAGAAAAACAAAAACAATTGTTAGCTTATGTCCAGATAGGAAATTATTATATCACATTTTTCTGTCTTCACATAAGCTAACAATCTTTTTCCGATATAAATAATAGTTAGGTTAGGTAGGACATGAGGACATGATTGTTTAACAATAAAAACCGGAATACTTTTCCGATATATTTTTTGTTTTTTCTTTTTATCGTTCTCTTCCTTGCTATCCGTGCATAAGCTAACAATTGTTTTCGCTCTTCTTTCTCATTTCTGGTTCCAATATTAATTTTGAAAACAATTTCGAATATTAATTTTGAAAAACAAATTTGTTTCCTCCAAACCTTGATACCACAATTTCCAAGGCTATTTTGAAGGTATCGAAGTATGGAGGAAACGGAATTTTTTTCAAAATTAATATTGGAATTTTTTTTCCAAAATTAAAATTGGAACCAGAAATGAGAAAGAAGAGCGAAAGCAATTGTTAGCTTATGCACGGATAGGAAGGAAGAGGACGACATTTAAAGAAAAATTAAATTAATGTCGAAAAAAAAAAAAAACGAAAACAATTTTTAGCTTATGTCTGGATACGAAATTATAATATCACATTTTTCTGTCTTTGCATAAGCTAACAATCTTTTATTTTTCGATTTAAATTGTAGTTAGGTTAGGTAGGATATGACATGATTTTTTTAACAATAAAAACCGGAATATTTTTCCGATATTTTTTTTTTTTAAATATCGTTCTCTTCCTTGCTATCCGTGCATAAGCTAACAATTGTTTTCGCTCTTCTTTCTCATTTCTGGTTCCAATATTAATTTTGAAAACAATTTCCAATATTAATTTTGAAAAACAAATTTGTTTCCTCCAAACTTCGATACCATAATTTCCAAGGTTATTTTGAAGGTATCGAAGTTTGGAGGAAACGAAATTTTTTTCAAAATTAATATTGGAACCAGAAATGAGACAGAAGAGCGAAAATAATTGTTATCTTATGTGAAGTTGAAAAATTATGATATAATAATTTCCTATCCGGGCGTAAGCTAACAATTGTTTTTGTTTTTCTTAATTTTTTCCGATATTAATTTTTTTTTTTTAATGTCGTTTTTTTCTTGCTACCCGTGCATAAGCTAACAATAATTTTCGCTCTTCTTTCTCATTTCTGGTTTTAATATTAATTTTGAAAAAAATTTCCAATATTAATTTTGAAAAAAATTTTGTTTCGCCCAAACTTCGATACCTCCAAAATAACTTTGGAAATTGTGGAGGAAATTAAAAAAAACTTAATTTCGTTTTCTCCACATTTCGATTCCTCCTAATTTTTTTTTCGAGTTATCGAAAAGTGGAGGAAACGGGAAGGGGTCTCAAAAAATTCACTTTTTTAATTTAAAATCGAAAGTCAATTACAACTTTGAAAGTTTGATCCCACACAAATCAACAAGAGAAGTTATGTTCCACTGCAAAACTATTGCGGTGAAAATGCCTGTGCAAATGTACCTCTCCCAAAGACCGGACCCGAAAAGTTTAGAAGGCAAATACTTCAGAAAAGAAAAAAGTTGCATAGTTGAAGAAAGTTCTCCCATCTCATCGTTTATATTCGGAATTTTATTTGTTCAAGTTCTTGCTCACTAGGTTAACAATCTTTCCGGGTGATTTATTTTGTGATTTTCTTTAAGGGGGAACAAAAAAAAAAAAAAAAAAAAAAGTAAGGGAAAAAAAAAGAAAGAAGAAAAGTCGTTTTTATTATCGAAATTCTTCTCCGTTACAAAATTGATCAATAGGGCGAAATGAATGGAAAAAATACATCGAATTATATAAGAAAAGTGTCATATACTTATATTTTTTTTCTCAAAAAAAAATTTTTTTTTGAAGACAGATATCAACAATTTTTAACCAGACTATTTTTTTTTCTTTTTTTCAAAAAATAATTTTCTATGAAATAACCGATCCGCAAAACGATCGGTAACTTGACAGATTTTTATGCATGCTAAACGAAAAATGAAACAAAAGAGAAAAAGTCGAGGGAGAAAAAAAAAAAAAAAAAAAAAAGGTGAATTTATATTTTATAAGCAGCTGTCAAAAATTTTTTTTTGTTTAGTTTCTTTTTGATTTTTTTTTCACTCGTAACATTTTGAAAACACATTGTTATCACATTCGGACGAATTTATAAAAATTTTCCAGTCACGGAAAAATTTTTTTAAAAAGGGTAACCGCATTTTCTACTTTTAAACAAAAAAAAAAAAAAAAAAAAAAAAAAAAAAAAAAAATCTTTTACGAAAAGGAAAAAAAATCATCCCATTTGGTCATGTTCCCTGTTTTACCCAATGATATTAATTTTTTTTTTTTTTTTTTTTTTTTTTTTTTTTTTTTTTTTTTGGTTTTTTTTTTACGTTATATTTTTTTTCTCAAAATAAAAACTTGAAATCACAAAAAAATCGTTTCACATCAGATAAATTATCATTACAAATTTCACAAAAATAAATAAAATTGATTTTAACGAACAAAAAGAGTTTCCAGCACTGTTTTTGTTACTAACATTGTCGTCCGACATAACACTGCTCGCTATAACAACTGGCGCGCCACCGGAATGTCCCGTTGACACGCTACTCACTTCCGGCACAGAACAAGCCGTTTGGACTTGTCCGGTTGTGTAATTGTCTATTCCGCCGCTGCAACGCTGGGCGTGCTCCCCTAAGCAGGCAGCATATGCAATGGCGTGGGGTATATAACTTTGATCCATTACCCCAGTTATAATTGACGATGCCAAAGGACCCTTGAAAGAAAAACCAAATTCTGTAAGTGGCCGGATACGTATTAACAACATCGCGGGCGCACGAGAAATCGGTTTTAACTTTCCCGAACGGAATCGACGGCTGGAAAAATGATCCCGACTCTGATTTCTACCGCCTGACTCTTGAACGATTATTACAAGCGATTCCGATTCCGGTTCCTGATTCGAAATTATCTTCAAAACTGATCACGGCTTCGATTCTGATTGTTATCTCGATCCTAGGATTCGACGTCAGTTCAAATTCTATTTTTGGTCTTCTGATTCTACGACTGTACTTCTACTTTAGTTTTTGTTCTGATTCCGATTCTGGGCAGCCAGAGGATTTTTTAAAAGTTGTTCCGATCCTGATTCTGATTGTTATCCTGTGATTCCGATTCTAATCCCGGTTCCTATCTTGAATCCTACATTCAACGGTTTCGATTCTGATTGTTATCTCGATCCTATGATTGAACAATTTATATAATTAAAGCCGATTCAAATTATGATTCTGGTCTTCTGATCCTAGAACTTTTATTTAGCCTTAAAAATCGATCTCGATTCGGGTTCTGTCTCTTATCTCGATTCTATGATTCTACATAAAATTAATAAGTATTAATTAACTCTACCAGTCTTAGCTAAAGTGATCCCGGTTCAATTTCTGATTCCGATTCTGAACTCTGAAAGACTTTATAAAAGTTTCTTCGATTTTGATTTTGATTCAGATTATGATCCTAGGAATTTAATGGTAATTAAAGATAATTCCGATTTAGATTCAGATTCTTATTCGAATCTCATGAACTAAATGACTCTTAAATAGATTTTGATCCTGACTCTGAAAAATTTTTTAAACTAGAGATTCCGATCCCGATCTCGACTCAGATTCAGATCCTGGATTCTGGTTTTGATCGCTCCGTATGATTTTTTAAAAGTTATCCCGATTGTAATCTCAATCACGATTTTAAATCGATTTAAACTGACGTTAATGTAAAATAGTCAACATAATTTCGATGCCGATTTTGATGCACGGATAGACGATTTTGAATAATTTCTGAGTGCGATTCCGATTCAACTGAATTCAAAATTCAACGAAATTCAGATTTGATTCCAATTCAATATAAAAATAAAAAAAAAAGAATAGTACCCCGAAAACGTCGACAAAATTTACAACTCCACATTTTCCAAATACGACAAAAAAAAAAAAAAAAAAAAAAATCGACCAAAAAACGACTGCAACCGATATCGCGATAAAAGCCATAATCGGGTGCAACTACAGTATTAAAGGCAGTCTCCACTTGATGACGTTCACGGCATTCGCGTTGCCCGTCATCGCGGTTAACGTAATCGCACCGGAAGTACTTTGCAGGTTTTGCTCCCGTAAACGTTTGTGGCATAAAAAGAGTACCGTATATTTCATTAAGTATACAAAATTGGCTTACCCAGAATTTGTTTTGGAACAGATTTATTGTCTTCCCCATGCCCAAATTAAAATTTTTCTTTTTAAATCCGTAAAAACATCTTTCAAAACCGCCATTTTTAATGTTTGTAAATAGATAAAAGCAGAAGATGATCAAAAAAATCGTGGTAAAAGATCCACAAAACTTCCGGTGCGATTACGTTCATCGAGAAGACGGATAACGCGAATGCGGTGAACGTTATCAAGTGGAGACTTACCTTTACGGACAAAATAGAAACATTCAAAGCCCTTTAACAACGACACCGGCATTGCTACCAGTACGAAAAAGAGATGCATAAATTATATAAAAACCATGTATAAAATATACAAAAAATTGGACACTCATAAAAAATGCATAAATTACGTACAAAGAACTCAACTTTTTTTACCGGGATTTTTTTTTTTTTTTTTTTTTTTTTCGTTTTCCAATAAAACCACAAAGCTTATGCTAGACTAGAACAGTTTATGCATAAATAAATATACATAAATCATGCATAAATATTCATAAATTAGGCATAAACTGGAAAAAAAAGTTGAATAAACATAATACTGTATTTGTAAAAATTTCCTGCTTTATGATTATTTAAAAAAATATATATATGCATAAATTGTGCAAAAATTATGCATATCCATATTTTTATGTATATTTTATACTTAAAAAAAAGTATGCATAAATTTTTTTCAAAGTTGAATAAGCAAAAATTTGGATATGCATAATTTTTTAAGCATAAAAATTCAAATATGCATAATTTTTGCATTTATGCATATAATTCTTTTTAAGCTTAACTGCATTGGAGCATGAATTATTGATAAATTATTATTTATAATTAAAAATATATGAATAATAATTCGATATAAATTCATATATTGATGAATAATAATTCATCAATAAATAAATAAATAAATAAATAAATAAATAAATAAATAATAATAGCCAAAATCAATTTTTTGCGTTTATTTGACAAATATTTTTATACAATTTTTGCATCACTTTTTCGTACTGGTAGCAAAAAAAAAAAAAAAAAAAAAAAAAAAAAAAACTCACAGTAGCGGCGGAAAGTGCAACACGGACGCAACGAAAAGTGAAACAGTAGGTACTCGAACGCAATTAAAGAATATTAGAGCTATCACGAACGTAACAGAAAGCATTAAAGCGAACGCGGACGCAATCGAAAGTAGTAATATAGTACATGCCATGACAAACATTTAGATGACAGAAAGCGATATAATATACAGCTACACTATATCTATTAGTACCAAATAAGCATTTTAGGGGACAACAGAAACTTATAAAATGTGCTCACTGATAAAACGCTATTAGTAATTATTACTCATATTAAGGGTAGATGTATAATTACTAATAGGTTAGGGTTAATTTTTATACATATTATTAGTAATTTTTACCATAATAATATTGATTATGGTAAAAATTACTAATAATATATATAAAAATTAACCCTAACCTATTAGTAATTATACATCTACCCTTAATATGAGTAATAATTACTAATAGTGTTTTATCCGTGAGGACGCAACAGGGAAAGGCAGGAATCTTAAGGGTACAATACAACTTTGGCGTCCAAAAGTTGGCGCCACTGGGTTTGTCAACGACAACCATGAAAGAGTTTGAATTGTATGAATAATCAAAGAGTTGTAAGGAAGCGCAGCTTGCGGAGGTTGGAAAATAATAAAAACACTTAAAAAATTTTCCTTTACCTGTGCATAGATTGGGACATCTTCCCCTCCATGTGTAGCCCACTGCCTTGGCACAGCCGAGCCATGGACAGCATTCTTATCGTCGGATTGTCTTGAAACCTGCGTCGCATTGCTCGGTATAGTCCTTGGTTCGCTATACCCCGGCCCGTTCCCATATAACAGAGTTGAATACGGAAGGCCATCCACATCGGACACTTTCCCGTCCGTGCCTTTAAATAAAAAATAAAAAAATAAAGCAAATTACGCGACATCAAACATATACACTCGTATAATTTCCAGTAAAAGCTAAGCCGTCAAATCTCGTGTACATCAGCTTCCTGATAAAAAAAAACTAAAAGGACAAGAAAAAGGAAGAATAAAAAAAAAAAAAAAAAAAAAAAAAAAAAAACATGAAAATTCCATATAGTCAAAGAGTTAAAAAAAATTCTGGTGTGAGACCCGAAAAAGCATCTAAAATCGTATAAATTTCGTCCTAGTTTTTTTTTTCTTCTTCTCTTCCTTTCCCTCTTTCTGCGGGAGTCCCTTCCCCACGATTATCAACGTCGCTGACCTTGTCCAAGGTCTAATTTCATTTTAAGGCGCGATTTTTGGAGTACAGGATGGCCAAGAAAAAAAAGAAAAAAAAAAAAACACACTTCAATTCTCATTATGCAGGAAGATGAAAATATTCGTGGAACGTGAGTTGAACATGAAAGGAATTGAAGCAATCGGTAAAACAAATGGCGCGGAATATAGCCGGCTTTCATTACGTCATGAGAAAAAGATTGGAAAGGATTCGGAGTGGAATAGCGGATTCATTGCTCTAAAGCGATTCATGTTATTTTTAAAATGCTTTATGTTTTTTTATTTCCTTTCTTCCATTTTTTTTTGCATCGGGGAGTTGGTAGGTAGTAGTACGTAAATTTTTTTTTTTTTTTTGCGAAAAATTTCAAACTTTTTCTAAAAGGTAATATAATTCGAAAAATTTTCATGGGAAGACGATTTTCCCATTTTATAAAAAGAAGGTATAGAGGGAAAAGGAAACTTTATTTATGTCTTAACATGTTTTGCTCCCCCATGTTTTCCCTCCCCGACTCCGAGGGGAATAACTATTGTGTTGGAAGGAATGGTTGTCTGGGACTTTCAAATTGTATCTACGCTCCATACAAATCATCTGGTTTCTACCTCTCCACTAATTCATTTCCGTTTTTATTTGTTCTGCAATTTAAAAAAAAATTATTCCATTCTTGGGTTGAAACCGTTCTTTTTTTTTTTTTTTTTGGAAACCATTTAAAAAAAGGGTACAAGCGGTTTCACCTGAAAAATCTTTATATTCGACTGAAGCGACAACTCAACATTAATTATGCACTTTTGATGATTTCTCGTCTTCTTTAATCAGTTAAAAAAGAAAGTTACGGCCATTTCAAAAAAAATAAGCCATGAATGGCTAAAATTTTTCCGGTCAGTATCTTATTCAGTTTTTGGTCAGTATTTAAAATCAAACGGTCAGTATTTTTTTCGCATTTGGTCAGTATAAAAATTTAATGAGCAGTGTTTTATTATGTTTTGGCCAGTATTTAATTGGGAATTGAGCATTAAAAAAATAAAATTCGATCAGTAGAATTAATATTCCCGGCAAGTATTTTTTGCAAGTCTGGGTCAAACCCCCAAAAAACCAATCCCCGAAAAAATTTTCCGGGGATTTGATTTTCGCATTTCGATTATTAATTTAATTTTAAGGTTATAAAATTTGGGAGTCAAACTGAACTGGAATCAAACTGAATTTGAAAATATTGAACAGGGAGCAAACGAATTTGACATTAAGATTTGATGTTTAGACAAAATTTTTAATACAATTGATTTTTAGATTTCATCTATTTAAAATCCATATTTTTCCATTTCCATTTAAATTGATATTTAAAATTCGAAAATCAAATCCCCAAAAAATTTCGGGGTTTTGAACCCGAAAAAAAAAAAAATTATTTTAATTATTTAAAAATTAAATTAATATTTGAAATGCGGAAATCAGATCCCCGAAAATGAAATCCCCGAAAAATTATTTCGGGGATTTGTTTTTCGGGTAATTGACCTGGCCCCTTTCTTGTTAAAATTTTAAAAATTGTTTAATAATTATAAAACTTATCAACTACTTTAACACGAAAATTTTTTTTTCGCTGACCCCTCTACCCCCCCCCCTTTCTTTTTTCTTTGTGGCGTCAATTTTAAATTAGAGTAATATTTTTCTCAAATCTAGATTGAGTTCATTTGTTTAATTCTTTAAGAAAATTCTAACAGAAAATTCAGTGTTATTTTATAGAAAAGAAGATTAAAAAAAAACTGAGTGAGTCTAGCTACGCAAACTCACTGAAGAAGGGAAGTGAAACTTCTACACTCCGCTAATAATAGACACAATAAAAAAATTTCAAGGCATTTTTTTGCTCGTTTTTGTCCAAAAATTTGAATATTTTAATAAAAACAACTTTTTTTCCTGGCACGAAAAAAACTTTAAACCCGCGCACTTGTCGGCCTAAAATTGTGGCCCAAAAAATTTACTCTCAGCGATTCTAAAGAAGTGTACTCCCCGTGATTCTATCAACTTTTGGCTTAAATTGTTGCGCACTTTTTGGCCTAAAATTAGGGCCCAAAAAATTTACTCTCAGCGATTCTAAAGAAGTTTCACTTCAAAAATAGTGAAAAACAGAATGTAAAGAAGGAAAAAAATTCAAGCAAGATGCTAAATTTTAATGGAGAAAATTCTTTAGGTTATTTAAATTCTAAATGATAATAACGCATGCGTGAAGTGTTAATTTAACCTTGAGGGAAGCAATAGGGATCTTTCAGCAGCTCTATTTGACTAGAGTTTCTGTTTTCCCGGGAATTTTAAAATTTCGGGAATCGGGAATCCCGTTTTTTTTGGAAAAAGCATTTCCCGGGATTCGGGAAATAATGATATGGCGGGAACCCGGGCAATTCCCGGGATTAACCGGGAAAACCCGGGAATTTTCCCGTTAATTTCTGAAAAACGGGAAAAATCCCGAAAAATTTCAATCCCGGGAATCGGGATTAAATTTTTTTCCGGGATCCCGGTAATTCCCGGGACGGGAAATCCCGGGCAGAAACTCTATATTTGACTCATTTCCCTGAAGATGGCTACAATTGACACAAAATATCATCAAAAAATCTATCTTTATTTTTCAAAAATTAGTGTAAAAAAAATTGAAATTTTTTTTAAACATTCAAGAAAACTAAAATTAATTTTTTGAAATTTAAAAAAAAAAAATTCTGAACAATAAGTGATGATAGAAATTCTTACGTGAGATTTCCCAAACCCCCTCCCTTAAAATACCTTGTTTGTTTTTTTTACTTTATACTGACCATTTTTTTTTCAAAATTTTGATCTTTTTACGAGACGTATCATATAATTTCCAACAACAATACTTTAAATGTGCAGTTTGATTTTAACAGCTTTAAAAAACATTAATAATAACAACCTCATTAAGAAATTTAAATAATATTTTTCGCTCACTTTTAATATCGGTGTGCGCTCATGACTCAGCTGAGTGATCACGTGATGGCACTCTAACTAATCGGTATAAGTGAATAAACGTTTTTATTGTTTTAATGAAAAGATTTTAATTTGTAAAAAATGTTCATCGATAGGGTGGGTCGAAAAAAATTTTTTATTTTATTTTAACTTGTAATACCGCACAAAATACTTCATTTGGCGTCAGAATAACGTATGTATGACCTCAGCCCTATCGGACAATATTTTGAGGTTCCCTAATGCATTTACATGCTAAAAACCGAAATTTTGGATATTTTCTCGGCCAAAAAATTTTTCCAAAATGGAAAGTAACCGAAACAGGATTTAAATCGAAGCTTGACCTTCGTAACATACGGTGCGACTGTAAAAAGAAAAGTTCCTGATGTGTTCTTTTCTACAGGTTGGTCTAAGTGCTTAAATAGCTTTGTTTTTTGTCTTGGGTCGCCTGCAAAATCCATGAAAATTTTTGTATCGAGCTGAAAATCGTAGGGGAACTACCCATAGGGTTAATTTATCAGATTTAACACGATTTTTTTAAATCCGAATTTTTCCGGCAAAATGGCGGCATTAAAACATTGATTTTAAGAGCTAAAATTTTAAAAATTTAAGTTTTTTGATGAATAATTCTGCTAAAACGGAACCAGAATTTTTTTTTCAGTGTTTTCTACTTCCGGCGATCGAAACAAGTGTGTTTAAATGTTCTTCAAATCATTTTTTTAATCTCTCGAAATATTTTACAAATATTTAAAAAATGATTTGAAGAACATTTAAACACACTTGTTTTGATCGCCGGAAGTAGAAAACACTGAAAAAAAAATTCTGGTTCCGTTTTAGCAGAATAATTCATCAAAAAACTTAAATTTTTAAAATTTTAGCTCTTAAAATCAATGTTTTAATGCCGCCATTTTGCCGGAAAAATTCGGATTTAAAAAAATCGTGTTAAATCTGATAAATTAACCCTATGGGTAGTTCCCCTACGATTTTCAGCTCGATACAAAAATTTTCATGGATTTTGCAGGCGACCCAAGACAAAAAACAAAGCTATTTAAGCACTTAGACCAACCTGTAGAAAAGAACACATCAGGAACTTTTCTTTTTACAGTCGCACCGTATGTTACGAAGGTCAAGCTTCGATTTAAATCCTGTTTCGGTTACTTTCCATTTTGGAAAAATTTTTTGGCCGAGAAAATATCCAAAATTTCGGTTTTTAGCATGTAAATGCATTAGGGAACCTCAAAATATTGTCCGATAGGGCTGAGGTCATACATACGTTATTCTGACGCCAAATGAAGTATTTTGTGCTGTATTACAAGTTAAAATAAAATAAAAATTTTTTTTCGACCCACCCTATTCATCGAAACCTCGTTCTGCGATTATGCTAGTTTTTCGAATTAAAAAAAAACTAGATCAACTAGTTTTTAAATTGCAAAATTTTACTAATGTAGCAAAGTTTTTATTGTACGCTGCCTATACTACAAATCTGTAGGCAGTGTTTATGGGTTTAAATACACAGATCCACATGGATAAGTAGGTTAACTCTTCATCCCGAAATAATAGGAAATAAAAAACTTTTCAAGGGGGAAAAAAGGAATTAAAGACAAAGAACCCCAAACAAAATAATACGGATTCGGCAGTCGGATAATGTTTACATTAAAAAACAAAACAAAAAGAAAAACAAAAACAAATGGAATTTTATCCGATGGCCAAATTCCTATTATTTCGTGCGGGAGTTCTTTTTCGGAATCTCGCCGTTAAAAGGTGAGGGTCCGTGCAAAAATTCCTCTTGCGCTTACCTAATATTGGATTTCCTCTAACGGTCGCCAATCCTCCCATTGTCATAACGTGAGAGTGATCAGCTGTAAGGACGATTAATGTCTCGCTGAGATCAACCATTGACATTGCTGCCATAACGGCCGATTCTAAAGCTATGGTTTCATCTAATGCTCTATACGCATTATTATAGTGATGAGCGTGATCTATTCTTCCACCTGAAAAAAAAAAAAAAAAAGAATAATAATTTTATTTTACTTGGAAAAACGAAAGAGTGATGAATTCTCGTTGACGAGGGAATAAAAAACAAATTTTTTTTCTGCAATGGCTTTATGCCTCCCCCTCACGCTAAAAAAGTTTCAACTTTTTAATTAGACTCATTATTTCTACGAGAGCCTTGTTTTTGTTTTCTTACCGGGAAAAAATTGGTAACAAACCCCTGCTGTTTTTTGAAAATCTATCTTTTAATTTGCCTTCCTTGTTTTTTTTATTTCCTTTATTCAATTAGATTTCTTACTTTTTTTTTACGCAAGAGGAAATTCATTTTCTTGATAATAACAATTCATATTTTCCTGACGAAAAAAATGAATTCCGGGTTTACAAGTTAAATTGGAAAAAGAGTTGACTCAAATGACGCTGCTCTAAAAGCCGCGAACGCAATAGAGCTCAGCAAAATTATTAAACGATATTAGGGTGGTTCTCATTTTGCGAAATTTGGATTTTCGCAAGCGCCACCCCTTAATTATTTTTTTTATTTGTTTGAGATACGTTTCCCTGAATTTTTTCAAATTTTTTACTCGACGGGAAAGCGTGCCTCATCGAGCTTTTAGTACGGTAAAATCTGATAAAAAACCAAAACTAAGACCACAGTTTTCACTGCTTTTTGGCTTTTTATCTCATAACCTGGGCCAGAAGCAAAACAACTGTTTTCAGATTTTTAATTTTTTATTTTCCTATCGGAAATTTTTTATTTCATGTCCAACCGGAAATTTTTTAGTTAATTTCCCACCGAAAATTTTTTAGTTAATTTCCCACGAAAATTTTTTATTTAATCTCCCACCGGAAATCATTTATTTAATTTCCCACCGGAAATTTTTTTATTTAATTTCCCACACGAAATTTTTTATTTAATTTCCCACCGGAAATTTTTTATTTATTAAATTTCCGACCGAAAAATTTTTATTTTTTTAATTTTCTATCAAATTTTTAATTTTCTATCGGAAATTTTTAATTTTTAAATTTTCCACGGGAAATGTTTGAATTAATTTCCCACGGGAAATGTTTGAATTAATTTAACACCGAAAATTTTTTATTTAATCTCCCACCGGAAATCTTTTATTTAATTTCCCACCGGAAATTTTTTATTTATTAAATTTCCGACCGAAAAATTTTTATTCTTTTTAATTTTCTATCGGAAATTTTTAATTTTTTAAATTTCCCACGGGGAATGTTTTAATTAATTTCCCACTGGAAATTTTTTATTTAATTTCCCAACGGAAATCATTTATTTAATTTCCCACCGGAAATTTTTTATTTAATTTTCCACTGGAAATTTTTTATTTAATTTTCCACTGGAAATCATTTATTTAATTTCCCCCCGGAAATTTTTTATTTAATTTCCCCCCGGAAATTTTTTATTTATTAAATTTCCGACCGAAAGATTTTTATTTTTTTAATTTTCTATCAAATTTTTAATTTTCTATAGGAAATTTTTAATTTTTAAATTTTCCCCGGGAAATGTTTGAATTAATTTCCCGCCGGAAATTTTTTATTTAATTTCCCACCGGAAATTTTTTATTTAATTTCCCACCGGAAATTTTTTATTTAATTTTCCACCGGAAATTTTTTATTTATTTAATTTCCGACCGGAAATTTTTTAATTAATTTCCCAACGGAAATCATTTATTTAATTTCCCACCGGAAATTTTTTATTTTTTTAGTTTCCACCGGAAATTTTTTATATATTTAATTTCCCACCGGAAATTTTTTTTAAAAATTCCTGTCGGATTTTTAATTTTTGTAATTTCCTATCGAAACTCTCGTCTGCGTAGATTTCAAAATCTGCGTAGATTTCAAAATCTACGCAGACTAGTTTTTTTTACAAAAAAAAAAAAAAAAAAAAAAAAAAAAATCAGGTTTTTTGATTTTATAAGATTTTACCGAACTAAAAGCTCGATGAGGCACGTTTTCCCGTCGAGTAAAAAATTTGCAAAAATTCAGGGAAACTTATACAAATAAAAAAAGTTAGGGGTAGGCACTTCCGAAAATCCAAACTTCGCAAAATAAGAACCACCCTAAGCAACATGTTCATAAACTCATAGCGCCCTTCCACCTCGGACCCAATAAAACTGAAATTTGATAAATCAGATTGAAACGAGAAAAGGTTACATTGTTTCCTGTAAGTATCTGGAAGCTAAAATTTTACAAAGCAAAAACAACCGAGCATTACCGAGATAACAAACCAAAGAACTAAAGTTCGTTTGGAATGAGTGAATCGCCGAAAAGCCAGGAGAGAACGTCAAGTCCAGGAAACCGGAAGAGAAAA
This sequence comes from Liposcelis bostrychophila, assembly GCA_037577465.1. Taxonomy (NCBI): domain Eukaryota; kingdom Metazoa; phylum Arthropoda; class Insecta; order Psocodea; family Liposcelididae; genus Liposcelis; species Liposcelis bostrychophila. The sequence goes on along the minus strand of CM075214.1, from coordinate 12,790,449 downwards.
ACTTTTCGAGGGTAAAGTGACGGAAACGATATATGCGGTGAATGATTCCTAGAAACGAAATTTTAGACAATATCCCGGAAAAATGATAAACCAATCGAAATCCGGAAAGAGGTGCAAAACAAGAGTTTTCTAACAAAAAAAAAAAGGATAAATGATAAAACGAAAAGGAAACGAAGGAAACCCAAAAAGGAAGAAAGAGAGCGTCCAAAAAACATACAAGAACATAAGAAATAAGAAAATAACAAAAAAAAAAAAATCCCATTTTCTCATCCGTATAAAGCAGTACAATATGCTCGGGATTTGCTTAAAATCCCCCCTTTAAAACATCAAGAAAAATATACTGGCACAACAAAGCCAAAATTCTATTTCTGAGTTTGAAGAAAAGGAAAAAAAAAAAATTAATTTAATGCTTTCCTTTACTCTTCAAAACTTTATTTTTTGCATTTACGATTTTAAATATTCAATATGGCGTATAACAGGGAAAAAATACGCACTTTCACCATGTTATTTTCTGTTTGGATAGTTTTGGATCTTGTCCAAATAGTAAAAACGGTAATTAAGGGGCTCAGGAATGATTTGCTAGAGCGGAGAACTTTCCAAAAAAGAAAAAAAAAATAGAGAAAGATTCCCTCGACTGCTTAAATTTGTATGTAACGCACGAAACAAAGACATAACGCACATAAAAAGATAACGAGTGAAATTAAAATTAGTAAACGGAAGAAATTTAAAATACAACGTAGAATAGTTTACAAACAAAACGGGACCGGATTCAGAAAAAATAGGTCCCTAGAGGTAGTCGTCTAGAAGAGGTTTCCTTCCTCTTGAAGCAAAATCGAAGGTTCTATTTCTTAAAACATTTGCCTTGGGTTAGGCAATTTGAAATGATTGTTTTTTTCAAAATCAGAAAAATCAAGAGATCAAGTATAATCATATTTTGAAAATAATATTTTTATATGGCAGTAAAACATGATCTGCAAAAAAAAAAAGCTGTTGTTGAGCCCTAGGGAATGAAATTATGTTGAGTTTTTAATTGCGAGATCCCTAAGTCATGAATTTTTTTTAATCATTAAATTTATTTTTAGTTGAAGAACTTTTGAGTAGTCGAAGAGGTGAAGTGATGATTCCGGTAAGCGGTGAAGGTTCAATGGTGAAGTAAATCTTTTGATTAGTCGAAAAGGTGAGATTGATGATTCTGATAAGCGGTGAAGGTTTAATGGAGAAGTAAATTTTTTGATTAGTCGAAAAGGTGAGATTGATGATTCTGATAAGCGGTGAAGGTTCAATGGAGAAGTAAATCTTTTGATTAGTCGAAAAGGTGAGATTGATGATTCTGATAAGCGGTGAAGGTTCAATGGAGAGTTATACATTTTGACTAATCGGAGAGGTGAGAGTGATGATTTTGATAAGCAATGAAGGCTCAATGGAGAAGTAAATCCTTTGACTAGTCGAAGAGGTGAGAGTGATGATTCTGATAAGCGGTCAAGGCTCAATGGAGAATTGAAACCTCTCACTAGTTGAAGAGCTAAGAGTGATGATTTTCATAAGCGGTGAAAGCTCAATGGAGAATTAAAACTTGTCACTAGTCGAAGAGGTGAGAGTGATGATTTTCATAAGCGGTGAAAGCTCAATGGAGAATTAAAACTTGTCACTAGTCGAAGAGGTGAGAGTGATGATTTTCATAAGCGGTGAAGGCTCAATGGAGAATTAATAGGTTTGTATAGTCTAAGAGCTAAGAAATCAAGATTTTTTGTTGCAACAGGATAGCAGACATCACACATTAGAAACATATTTGAAACCTTTATTTTTTGGCAAATGGTAAAGGCCTAATTTTTTTTTTTTTTTTTTTTTTTTCCTTTTTTTAATATTTTAGTTTAAGAAGAAGCGTTAATAGTTTAGGTAAGGATCACAGATGACATAGCAGATGTAAATTTGAAATCTTTGTGTTGGTAAGCATAGGTCTGATTTTTTTTTTAATATTGTTCCCTAAGAGTGGAAACGTAATGATTTTGGGAAGGATCAAAATTTTTCACTCTTATAGTAGACCTAAATTTTTATATTGGTAGGTAATGAAGATCTGATTTTTTAGTCCGTTATTTTCTAGTCAAAAAAGAAAATAATGATTTAGGTAAGCACTTCAGTTCTAAACAAACAATTGAAATTTTTGCATTCTGAAAGAATTTGAAATCAAGATTTAATAAAAATAAATGAAGATTTTTCTAAAAAAAATTGTGATAGTTTTTTAAGCAAGATTTTTTGGTTAGCATACAAATATGTACACTTCAATATTTTTCTATTTGAAGAAGCAAAACTCATCAGTTCAATCAGAACAGGTTTCACATGGGTTATTAGGAGTAAAAAGATTTGTGTAGTTGAACCTAAGAAAATAACTTACATATAGATCCCATATATAACCTAACCTTGACACAATTATTCACTGAGCAAATATGATGATGTTATTAAAAATTCATGATGATCACTTCACATTCACATTCTCAGAATGACACGAAATGTTTAATTTAAGTCATAATAAAATAAGAACATAAGATAAAATATAAAATTACTTAAACAATCATGTGAATTAAATCAATGCTGCCGGCTTTGTTTATTTTTTAATTTCAAAATGCCGGACAAATATCCAACATGGCGGACATGGCATCTGATGTTCCGTAGTGGTATATGGAGGTAAATAAACACTTAAATATCTTTGGATAGGGAGTGTCTTTTTCTTCGGGGTAAATTTCTTGCACATTTTCGACCCGAAATATCACTTTTTAAGCCAATTTTTGATGTGAAACGACATTGCGTGATGACCCCAGGTGTTCTAAAAAAATGTGATCAGTCTGATATTAACTTTATGTAGCACTAACATCAAACCAATGTCAGATCGTTGACTTATATTAAACATATATCGGTCAAATATTCATTTAATATAATAATGACAGTAATAGATGTTTTAACTTGCAAAAAAAAAAAAAAAATTAGATTTCAAAAAATAGAATAATAACGGTCTGAAGTGAGCCTGATATTGCGGTAGCATCACTAAGTTTTGTGAAGTTTCTTTGAAAATTTTTTTTAGAAGTTAGACTTTACGTTTTTTGGAATTTTCGCACCTTATACCTGAAATGGGGACAAGAATATAGGCAAAATCGTAATCTATGATTCAAGAGCTTTGGCTGTTCTGCCCTTCGTTTTTTGAAATTTTTTGTCTTCCGCCTGAAAAAGTGATAAGAATAAAACAGTCAAAAAAATTCTAAGTCCATCGTTTGTGGGCTTAAATAATCAAATTATCAACCATTTTTGTAACTTAAGGAGTGGTGAAGATGGTAAGGTGAAGGAGTTGTGACAATAAAAATCTAAACGGAGTGGGTTCTAGTCTCAGTGGCGACTTTTTTTTTTTAATTTTCAAAAAACTATGTCACTCTAATATCATTATGATATAAACCTTTTTACAGTGCGAATTCTTTATTTTAAATCATTGTGATGTCTGATCAATAACATTGTATTATACAATTTATATCATATTAATGTTGTCATGATAACACTTAAATCTTAGGCTGATATTTAATTTGAAAAGAACACCTGGGACGGTATGCCGTACACAATATGGACGGCGTGGACTGTCTATTTCTTTCGTTCTAAAAACATTGAAATCGTTTTTCGCGAGATGGAAAGAGCATTTAAATCTAAACTCATTAAGATGAGGTTTAGAAAGTCCAAAGCTTTACCAGTCTTAATAGGTTCATGTTATTTGAATATAAAATGTAAATTCTGGTAAATGACGAAACCAATATTTCGGCCAGTTTGAGATCCCGAAGTAAAAAAATTCAATGCCAGTAATGCAAGATTCCTGAGAAATAAGAAGAAAAAATGGCCGAAACATTTTTCCTGCGCCCGGGAATTCCAGGGAGCAATCTCTAGTGGCAGATGCAAAATCGATGTTTAAGTCGTATTTCTTGGAAATTTAATGATCTCAATGCGGTCCCTTAAAGGCATGCGACCCTAGACAGTGACCTACTTTACAAAATTATAAATCCGACCCTGCAAACGAAAAGCTCCGTTAAAAACTTCTTCCCTCAAACATTTTAGGGTATCAATTTTTTGAGAAGAGCGTTCGTTCAAACCATAATTAACACTGAGGTTTTTTTTGCCTTGCAAAAAAAAAAAAAATTAGATTTCAAAAAATAGAATAATAACGGTCTGAAGTGAGCCTGATATTGCGGTAGCATCACTAAGTTTTGTGAAGTTTCTTTGAAAATTTTTTTTAGAAGTTAGACTTTACGTTTTTTGGAATTTTCGCACCTTATACCTGAAATGGGGACAAGAATATAGGCAAAATCGTAATCTATGATTCAAGAGCTTTGGCTGTTCTGCCCTTCGTTTTTTGAAATTTTTTGTTCTTCCGCCTGAAAAAGTGATAAGAATAAAACAGTCAAAAAAATTCTAAGTCCATCGTTTGTGGGCTTAAATAATCAAATTATCAACCATTTTTGTAACTTAAGGAGTGGTGAAGATGGTAAGGTGAAGGAGTTGTGACAATAAAAATCTAAACGGAGTGGGTTCTAGTCTCAGTGGCGACTTTTTTTTTTTAATTTTCAAAAAACTAATGTCACTCTAATATCATTATGATATAAACCTTTTTACAGTGCGAATTCTTTATTTTAAATCATTGTGATGTCTGATCAATAACATTGTATTATACATTTATATCATATTAATGTTGTCATGATAACACTTAAATCTTAGGCTGATATTTAATTTGAAAAGAACACCTGGGACGGTATGCCGTACACAATATGGACGGCGTGGACTGTCTATTTCTTTCGTTCTAAAAACATTGAAATCGTTTTTCGCGAGATGGAAAGAGCATTTAAATCTAAACTCATTAAGATGAGGTTTAGAAAGTCCAAAGCTTTACCAGCCGTAACAGGTTCATGTTATTTGAATATAAAATGTAAATTCTGGTAAATGACGACGCTAACACAACCAATATTTCGACCAGTTTGAGATGCCGAAGTAAAAAAATTCAATGCCAGTAATGCAAGATTCCTGAGAAATAAGAAGAAAAAATGGCCGAAACATTTTTCCTGCGCCCGGGAATTCCAGGGAGCAATCTCTAGTGGCAGATGCAAAATCTATGTTTAAGTCGTATTTCTTGGAAATTTAATGATCTTAATGCGGTCCCTTAAAGGCATGCGACCCTAGACAGTGACCTACTTTACAAAATTATAAATCCGACCCTGGAAACGAAAAGCTCCGTTAAAAACTTCTTCCAACAAACATTTTAGGATATCAATTTTTTGAGAAGAGCGTTCGTTCAAACCATAATTAACACTAGGTTTTTTTTTTGGCCTTGCAAAAAAAAAAAAAAAAAAAAAATTCTTATGTCAGGGGAAAAGTCTCGCGAAATGCGACCTCGAAAGTTTTATTACTTCCTGACTTTCACTTTGTGGAAATCTATTGTCAACGAAGCGTTCAAATATATACCCGGGGTTTGTGTTTTCCACAGTTCATCGATAACATGATTTAAAGTCCCATTATTTTACAGATAAGGTGACATTTACTTTATTCAATAAGGTCGGGAGGGGTGGAAACGGGGGCGGGGGTGAGGGGAGGAGTTTGCGGTTTCCCGCGAAGGGGAGCAGGGGGGGAGCGGTAAACGTGGGTTTTTCCTGAAAACGAAACTCTTTATATTATTTTTTTCATGATTGACAAGTTACGAACTCGGAAAAAAAAAAAGTTTTGTAAACTAAAATTAAATTTATTTATTTATTTTTATTTTTATTTTTTTAAATTTTTTTTTGCGAAAATAACATTAATTAAGATTCTTGTTTAAAGAATGTAATTACAACTTTCTCGATTGTCTCTTTTTTTTTTTACTTTCCTTTTGTTTTGCTTGATATATGTGTGAGTCGGGATGAAAAAAAAAGGAAAAAAAAACCGGGGACGGGGATGAAAAAGTTTTTATCGATTTGATACAATTTTGTATAGTCCTCGCCTAAGGTCACCAATTTTTTTTTTTTTTTAGATTTTTCCTTTTTTGAAAAAAAAAAGATATGAAATTTATCGTATTGGCATTCGTTGTACGATTTTCAAAATGGGATGAAGTTTTCATTTATATGGGGGGAAATCCACTGCTCGATGCCAAAGTATCTTTATCTGTATTTTTGTTTATGATATTTTACGATATGCGCTTTGCATACCTTATAAATACGATATAGATTCGGGCGGGTCAGGGAACGACGATAAAAAAATAGAAAAAAAAATTCATTTTGGATCACGGACCCCCATCACGGGATATGTGTTTTGATAATCAAGAAAAGAAAAAAAAAAGATTTTATTTAACAGCTTTTTTTTTTATCTTAAAGTGGCACCTTAACGGTCATTGAGATCGTTGAAAATCGTGCTTATTGCCTTTTAAAACGATGCCTTTCAAAAGGCATTCCAGTTCCCTAAGGATAAACTACTTTAGCAAGTTGAGAAGTTGTATTAGGCCAATTACGAAAAAGTAATGGAGTATTCCGGCATTGTAGTCTTGGCAAAATGAAAACGGTGGAATGGTTTTCCCGGAGATATTGCTATTTTCCTAATGGCCCCCGGTCTAATATCAAGTGGGTTTTAGCTTTTGTAATATCGGATAGCATAATCGTCTTAAGACAATATTCAAAATTTCTGGGAGGAATCCTAGATAAATGAAAGATGAATAGAGAAGAAGACTTTATTTGTATAAAAAAAAAAAAAAAAAAGTCTTATTTTCTTTCTTTAAAAAGAAATAAAAGCAGCTATCGGGGATGGAGGAAAAAAGAAAAAAAAAGAGGATCGGAGAAAAAAGTGATAAAGTGAACAACATGTGTTGCATGACACTAATTGTCATGTAGTCGTCTACAACAGTATTTATATGGGTTTTGCAAGCTGTGATGATAATGCGGTCGTTTACTCGCATTTTGTACTTCTTCAATTCATGAAATTGATTTAAGAACAGATGCGAAAATGTTTTCTCCCTGTTTCTTCCCAAATAAACATTTTTTTAGTAAAGTCATTTCCATCTCAAAAATATTAAAATGCTTTTTTCCGCTAAAAATGGGAGGTGTCGATTCGATTCCCCCCCTCCGATTTCTTTAGTCGAATCGAAGCTGTCGATTTGATTCGAGAATTGCAGCAAACGGGGTCGAATCGTGGATCGATTTCTTTTTAAACCATTAATTTTTTCAAATTGTTAAAAAATCCAATTTTTTTCCGAATTAATTAACACATTTTCGGCATTTTAAGACAAGAAAAATGAATATGATTGTCCTGTTTTTGTTAATCACAATTAATTAAAAATAAATAATTTTGGCTGGTTCTACCATTTGGAAATTCAGTGTATTTGTGATTTGTGTCGTTTTGATTTTAAAACCTTTATAATTTCAGTTTTGAGGCAATTTTTTTTTTATAAAGTCAGCAAAGAGCCCGCATCTATCGTCAACAATTTAAAAATTTTAAGGATAAAAACATGTCACATGTAAAATATGTTAAGAGATATGTCTAAACATGTTACATGTTAAGATATAAAAAAATGATACATGTTAAGATATGTTAAAACATTTTGAGATATAAAAAGATGTTACAAAACATGTTACATGTTAAGATATAGAAAGATGTTACATGTTAAGGATAAAAGCATGTTTCTCGTTAAAGATGAAAAACATGTTACGTGTTAAGGTTAAAAACATGTTTCGTGTTAAGGATAAGAATATGTTACATGTTAAGGATAAAAACATGTTACAAGATAAGTTAAAACATGTTACATGCTAAGATATGTTATAATATAAATTAAAACATGTTGCATTTTAAGATATGTTAAAAGGTAAGTTAAAACATGTTAAATGTTAAAATATGTTAAAACACTTTAAGATATAAAAAGATGTTACATGTTTTATAGATAAAAACATGTTCCAAGATACGATAAATGTATATCATATTAATGGTAAAAACATGTTACGTGTTAAGGATAAAAACATGTTACGTGTTAAGGATAAAAACACGTTACGTGTTAAGGATAAAACATATTACATGTTAAAGATAAAAACATTTACATGTTCAAGATAAAACATGTTACATCCTAGGAATAAAAACATGTTACAAGATATGTTAAAACATGTTACATGTTAAGATATGTTAAAACATGTTAAAACATGTTACATGTTAAGATATGTTAAAACATGTTACATGTTAAGATATGTTAAAACATGTTACACGTTAAGATATGTTAAAACATGTTACATGTTAAGATATGTTAAAAAATGTTACACGTTAAGATATGTTAAAACATGTTACACGTTAAGATATGTTAAAACATGTTACATGTTAAGGATAAAAACATGTTCATTGTTAGAACCAAAGGATGCTATCTAAAAAAAATTTTCCATGTTTAGCTTACGAAAAGACAAAAGTAATAGCACTCTTTAGTTCTAAGGCGCTACGTAATATCGAATCGATTTGTTTTGGGCCCGATTTTCGCTCAAATCAGAATTGGTGAAACGATTAATCGATTCGCGTCGACTCCATTTCCCCGAAAAAATCGCCCATCTTTATCCAGGGTACAACGAAACTTTAAGGCAACCGGGGTAAAGGAAAACCTGCTATTTTCGGCTTCTAAAGCTAAGTGATAGGCACGAGGTCGACAGGGCTGATGATAATGCAAATTAATTTTTTGCTTTAAAAGCTCGAATCCGAAATAGTAGATTTCCAGGCTGGACCGGAAAATAAAGAGATTTTTCACAAGGCCGTTGCCGATCCGAGCCGAAGGCGAGGATCGGCAAGAGGGCCTCGTAAAAAATCTCACTTTTCGGGTCCAGCCTGGAAATCTACTATTTCCTGAAAGCTCAAAAAAAATCTCAAAATCCTGGTATCATTTTATAATTGGAGCTTTTTACTGCACTGCTGACTTCCCGGACCCGATGCTTTTTCATAAAAATTTCACTGTATCCCCTAGTTAAAAAAAAAAAAAATCTAAAAACGATGAAAGCTCAAACGGATTGCACCACGAAAAAGCCAAAAGGTTCAAAGAAGCTCAACCGGACGCAAAACTCAGTCCATCAACGGACTGCCTCCTCCCACCAAAAAATAGCTTCTTCCTCATATATCGAGTCGACATTCCCCATGATAAATTACCATCATTTTGAATCTGAAGGAAAAGAGAAATTTCATTCATCAAATTTCTATCCCTCCGCCGTATAAGAAAAAAATAAGATTTACATTAAACACCCTAAGTGGACATTTTCTACACGAACTGATAACATCAACGTCAGCAAATGGCTGAAAACGAAACGGAATAATAATATGGAAAAAAAAAAGGGAATCAACTTCCCTGATTCCATTCTTAACACGTATCTCGCAGATAGCCCTACTACTCAATCTGAATGGTCCCTCTCTCTCTCGCATCACCCCCCCCCCTCCTCATTTTTCCTCTTTCCATATATGCAAAAAAGTAATTTACGAAACTGACGTGGACTGCGAGAAAAAAAAAATCGAACAGATGTTGCGGATTTTCTTAAGTAATGTGCATCGGAATGACTTCTTTTTCTTATTGTTGGAAAAATACAAACTATCGATTTAACATTTTTGTTTTTTTTCTTACGGAATCGAGTCACGGAACGTCTGTCGACAATTGCTATCTTTTATAGTAATTTCGTGAAACTAATCAAGAGAAGACTTCTTTTTTTTATTTTTAAATTGAATGTTTTGTTAATAACAGAAACAATGAAAAGTTTTTTTTAAAGAAAAAAAAAAAAAAAGAGAATTCCCAACACGTGTATTTTGTCTTTTTTTTTCTCGAAAAATATAACGATCGAAAGAAAAGAAAAGAAAAAAAAAATACGAAAACAAGTTACAAAGAATAGCTAGAAGACAGTTGTAGAATTTTTTTTTCTCCTTCGAAGAAAAAAAAAAGTGGAAAATTTATAAATAACGTATTGGGAAAAAAAGGAAAAAAGAAAAAAAAAATCTCAAAATTCAATTTTTCCTTCCCCTGGAAGATTATTTCCGTTTAAGAAGAAAAAAAATCGTTCCTTAACCGTTATTATCTAAGGAAGCCAACCAACGAAATATTTATGGGAAGAAGTTAAGAAAAAAAAAGAAAGACTAAAAAAAAGCTCGAGGTCATTTTCGGAAATTCTTACAAATGTTAAGATTTTTTTTTTTTTTTTTGAATTTTGATAAAAAAAAATTTGATCCTCGGGGTTGAATTACTCAATAAAAACTTACCTTCAACGAAGAGGAAAAATCCTCGAGGATTTTTTTGTAGTATATTAAGGGCAACTCTTGTCATATCCGATAATGACGGATCACCGCTAGGACCCACATCCCGATCTGTCTCGAAGTCCATATGGGAATAGGCGAACAACCCTGGAAAAAGAAGAAAATGAAATATGAGAAATATGCAAAATGAAAAGGGGGGGGGGGAAGTTAAAAGAGAACACCTTTCGGGCTGTAAAGGTCAAAGGTGAAATAAATTTTCGCGGACGTAATCGAGTTCAAGAAAACTCGAGCGGAAGAAGGTGGTTTTCATTAATTGGACAGAACTACTCTGAAGCTCGAAAGGTTTGAGATGTTGTGGGTGTACCGAAGGATATTTCGTGAGTCAAGGACGAAGTCAACCAGTCTGTAGGATGAACTACTGGATAAGTTTTAGTGAAAAAAAAAAAAACCTTTCGCAGACTGCCATCATCCCCATCGGATCTCACCGGGGCGCAATACAGCTTATTAAATTTAAAAGGGGGCGTAATAAAGTTCAATAAAGTGCAAATCATACAAGCGTCACACATCTTCTCCTTTCCCTCCTCCTCCCTCAAGATAAGATAAAACAAGAACGTAACGGCACTTCCAATATTTTCTCGAAATTTTACAAACTGTAACTTTATTCCTTCCCGTAACTTTATTTCGATATTAAACCCATAAAAATCGAACAAAAAAAGAAATTGAGACATTTTATATCGTTTTTCACCATCCCCCCCCCCCCCCCACACTTCCCACATTGTAAATACAAGTTTTATTTTCAAGGTGTCAGTTACAATGGGGGGACAGCGAGGAAAGAAGAAAAAAAAAAGAATGAAAAGAAAAGAAAATTCTGACATATTTTTTTCCCCCTCAACTCGGTGAAGACCCGAAATGATTTTCAAACATTATTGTATTCCACCATGTAAATAATTTTCTGTTAACGAAACCACCTGCGTAAATAGGAAAAAAAATATTTTTAAATATATATATAAAAAAAAAAACTTCCACGTTATTTTTTTTTTTAATGGTCAACTTAAAAAAATGAAAATGAAAAGCGGCATGTGAGTGGCAAATATGTCCAACAAGCTTGACTTATTATTTAATTAATAATTTTCCCAAACGAATTCAGTGATTCAAAGACTGAAAACTCATTTTTGCTTTTTAGAAAAAGCTTTTTGTTACACATACACGTAGAAAATGTAATCAACCATCCGGTTTTTTTGAATGAGGAAACACTACATCAAACATGAAATTTTTATGTTATTTTCACTTCGCCCGCAAGCTTGTCCTATAAAATATTTTGTCTGACCATGAATTTTTCACGTTTATTATCGTTTTATAAAATCTAATTAAACTGAATTTAAAAAATAAAAATAAAAACAGACACTCACACACAAAAAGAAAGAAACATAAAGCAGGAAGTGGAATTTTATACGAATTTACTTTTTATTTCGGCGTTTTGAATTGTCAAGTCGTTTACGGGTTGGAAACCCAAAGAAAATTTATGTATGACAGTGAGGTTTATATCTCGATTGAGATGGAGAGAAAAAAAAGAAGACAAGACATACGACGGGAGGACTTATCTTATGCTTATAAGATAAGTCTTCGCAAACAAAAAGAAAACTCTGGTTTTTAATCTTTCGGTTAAAAAAAAAATGAAACTTTTTATGCAAGAAGGGAAGAGCACACATGTTTTAAAACTTTTTAAGAAGTAATTTTATTATACAACCTTCACAGTTGTTAGTAAAAGTGATTTTAATCATTTTATTAATTACGCATACTTAACTTGACTAAGTAGTGGTAGCATTACTATGCAGTCATTCAAAAATTATGTAAGCATGGGAAAGACGGGAATTTTTCGAAATGCTCACAATTGTTAATAAGGATACTAATCGATGAGTTCCATTGTAAATTTTCTTTTTCTTTAAATCTCTCCATACTCAAATGTCATTTTTCATTTTAATTTGCCATAAATATATTTTATTATTTTCCAACAAAGTCATAAATTTGCGTTTAAGCGCAGGGGCAGATTAAATAAATATATTTAACCTGGGGGTCGAAGAGGTGACTTGTTTATGTAGCGGTTTGGCTATCAATGAAGTTAAGCAGCATTGATGTGGGCCAGTTTCTGGATGGGTGACCGCACCGAACCGACACTCTTCCCCTCTGGCGGGGATGGCTGTAACTTACAAATGCAGTCATCTTAACCTCACTGCACGAGCTAGTTGTCGCATGCCAGAAAAGGAGGAAAAACAGAAATAATAATAAGAAAAAAAAAATCTTGGCAAAATCGCGCGCGCAAAGAAAAAAAAAAAATGTTTAACGCATGTAAAATAGTAGTTGAAGCGTAAAGTTCGTTTCCCCAAATAATGACAGCAAATCCAAATAAAATAAATCCCTAAACTCGTAAATGACATGTTGTGTGCACTAGGACGGTTTTTTTTTCATTAAATAGTTGGGAAATAAAACCTAAATACGAATTTAAAAACGATTTATTTTTTAAGCCGTTTGGTTGAAAACAAGTATCATACACACAATCGACATTAACATTTAAGTGAAATGGCGTGCAATGCTAAGTGATTTACTGAGGGGGTGAGCAAGTAAGGAATTTCAGAAAATTATGATTAACGTATCACCACCTTAAAAACTTACAAGCCTCTCCCCCCCCCCCTTCAAAAAAAATCGACATTAGGGAATTGCATAGTTTGTTCAACACTATCCGATTCTGACACCATCTTTAACTACTACTCCTTTGAACACTGTATTTTACTTTTTCAAATTTTAAACATCTGTTTTCAATATTTTAGTGCTCAAATATATCCTTTCTGCACTCGATACAAGGGCTTTACTACCTATGTTAATAAGATAAATATTATCTTATCACTTTCGGTTAGAGTTTTGATGGATTGTCCCTCCACAAGTCGAATTAAAGGCGTGCAAAATAATTTATTAAATTCATAATTACATCGTTTTTACTTATTTTTAAAATAAGCTTTAAATACTAAAAAGTCAAGTCAGGTAAAAATGTACTATTTAAGGTATTAGTTCATTTACATCACCGGCCGGTGGAGACATTTTACAGTTAAAAAATATGTTAAAAAAAAAAATAAATAAAAAATAATAATTTGGTGTTTTATACATGAAATGGGGTCTAACCGCACCGAAACCGTGCCAAACGTTTTCTTATGTTCAGAGGTACAGATCCATGATTTTAAATGCATGAACAAGACTTAGAAGTGCATCAGTGAAGCGATCATCGATTTATAACTTAAACATGAGCGGAAAAATAAAATCATGGCAGCAGATAAGTGATTGATGCGTACCCTTAATTGTTCTTTTATTTCATCATTTTCAATTGTTTTCGCAATTAAAAAAAATGTTTCTCTTCGAGAGACCAGTACAGCGCTTTAGCGGTGAAATTGAGAACTATTTCAAAAAAAAAAAATAAACAATCACGTTCTATTTTTTTATAGCAAAAACATTTAAAAAAATCATCAAATTTAGCATTTAGCAAACAAGCATTTTTCATACATCTTAAACGTTGAATCTTCACCTCTGAAATAGCAAAACTCTTTGGCACAGTTTCGGTGTGATCCGATCTCATTTTCATTTGTAAAAAACCAAACTTTCGGAAACCAAAATAATTTTTTTTATGGATATAATTTCCACCACCCGGCAAACCGGCCGATGGTGTAAACGAATCGAAACGAATCGAAACGAATATTTTATTTATTTTGTGCGTACAATCTGTTGACTTTTTTTTCTTTCTTTTTTTTCCAAAATTTTAATACAGTGTAGAGGTAAAAAAAAAATCACCAGGAGATCGTTTAAGATCACCGAATTGCGGAATAAATAACTACAAGCAGTAAAAATTTGACAACTGACAGATTTAGGGATTCGTTGGTCAAAGGTCTTCAAAAGTGAAAATACCGTCAATGTACTCTCACTGCCTAGTTATTTTAGTTAGTCCGATTCCCAATTTCACAAAAGTACAGTCATACATAAAAAGGTAGCACTGGTCTCCGATCGACGCTGCAAACTTATAAATCAGTAAATAATTCAAAATAAATAATTAACAGGTATATTAACTAGATAACAGTTCATTTAAATTCAATAGTTTTAAACCATGCCGTTTTTTATCTGATTCGATTATAGGTACTCCAAAGAAAACGTATTTCATGGTGCAGAAAAAGCCGAATTAAAATTTCCACAAATCAATGCAGGAACAGGCGAAACCGACCGAAGATTGGCACTCCCAGTTGTTACGAGCTGCAAAAAATGGCGATGACGATGCACTGCAATCTTTATCTTTTATCGCTGATATCAACTTGGAAGATAAGGACGGGAATCGGGCGATAGATTACGCATGGGACCGTCAACATTTTAAGTTTGTGTTGTCCTTATTGAAGAGAGACTCCGTTTTTCCTCTTGGATTTCACTTGGAACTCAAAAGCGATACAGCCGAATGGAAGGATCTTAAAAAATTTGTCGAGGAAAGAAATCGACTTCATAATTTCGTGAAAGAGGGTAGCTATGGCCAAGTTAAAACAAACTGTACATCGATTAAATCTAAATATTTTCTAAACTCGGAAAACCAATCCCTCTTATATGCAGCCGTAAAGTACAAAAAATTTGAAATTTCGGATTTCCTCGAATCCATCGAAGTAGAGTTTTTTAACAACAACGAAAAATGTGCTGTAGAAAACCTTATATGGAATAACGTTAATGATAACTTGAATGACTTTGTTAATTATTTCGTCAAAGAATTCGAGGCTAAATTGCATGCCTATTACCTTATTTTAGAAGGAGAAATAAAAAAGGCCGGAAAATTTTCAGATAAATTTTCAGAGATAATAGGGCAAGGGGTAGGAGCAGCTGCCGGTGGACTTATAGGTTGTTTCGTAAGTACGCTTACAGCAGGTGCAGATGGTGGGAATTTGGGTATAGCAGGTGCAAAATTGGGAGCAAAAGGAGGAAAAGCGATAGCAGGAAAAGTGGGAAGTGCAATTGGTAATGAGCAGCATAGGAAAAAGGCTATTACATTACTGGATTTGATAAATTGTGCGGAAAACGATAAGGATAAGGATAACTTTAGACGAAAACTGGTAGAAGATGCAGTTGATATTTTTCAAAGTTTTGAAATGCAATTCATGAGAGTTAGTACAGACCAAGGACCGAAGCAAGCGATGCAACTTTTAGCAAGAGATGCCACAAATAGGATAATAAATTATTACGGAGGAAACAAAGACGTCAACAATTTAATCGAAGGAGTTGTTTCTGGTACCTCAAAGATAGAATCCGTTTGGGGGGTGCCAATTGTTACCTCTAAAATTAAAAATCCTGGATTTACAATAAACTATGGTTCATATAACAAAAAGTGGTTAACCGCAAGTCTATACGAAAAAGTGGGGTTAGTAAGACAAAACATTTACTACGAAAAAAAAGACGAGAAAAGCAGGGTTGGTAAGTATGGTTTTCGTCGCCTCTTAAAATTTGAGGACTGGGATACATCGAAAGATTCTTGGAATGAATTGGATCATTCTGATGTAAATAGTAGATTTAAGAACTATAAGTATGTACTAAACTCACCAGATTCAACAAACATATTTGAAAATATTAATTTGAATGACGAAAATTTAATGGAAGAAAGAATAAAAGAAATACTAAAAGAAAATAAAAATGACATTATAGAAGCAATAAATTTTTTAAAGGAGCAAAGCCAGGGATATGTAGAAGATCGCAGAACATTAAAAAATTTAGAAAATAATCTAAAAAGCTTAAAAGTGGACGAATATTTTGAAAAATTTAAGCAATACTTCGAAGAAGCTAAGGCGGAACGTGAAGAAATATCCAAATCGATTAAAGATGGCCAAGAGGATAATAAAAAAGATCATAAAACAACTCACGAAAAATTAGACACGTTGCATGTATTAGTAGCAGAAAAAATCAAGTATACAGAAGGGCCAGTTTGGTTTGATGTAAGAGAGCCAACAGACCACTTTTCTGGAAGAAAGAGAGAACTAACTGATTTACATAACAAAATACACCGCAATCCTGAAAATTCAATAGTAATATCACGAATGACATCGATCAGCGGGTTAGGCGGTATAGGCAAGACTGAATTAGCTAGACAGTATATTAAAGAGCACGGCAAGGACTTCGATAATGTAATATGGATTAATTCTGAAAGTGAAGCAACTCTCAACGAGTCATTCAGGAGGCTAGCTAATAATAAACTGAAAATCGAAACGAAGGATCACCACGGAAAAGAAAAAAGTATGAAAGATGTACTAGAAGACGTTTACACATTCTTCAATAAAAGTAAAACATTATTCATTTTTGACAATGCTGAAAAAAACGACGACTTGAAGAACTATTTACCACTGACATGTTCAACACCGGATTCCAAAAACCCTTACATATTAATTACTTCTCGGATTCGTAAATGGAAAAAGATCGAAACCATCCATTTAAACGAATTAACATTAGAGGATGCTGTAGATCTCATAGGAAAGGGACTGAAAATAAATCACGATAATCAGAAACAGGAAATAGAGACACTAGCTGAAAAATTGCAATGTTTTCCCCTAGCGATACAGCAAGCAATAGCATATATTGAAGATCAACAAGATACTGATGCATACAGTATCTCTAATTATCTAGAAGAGTACGAAAAGAAGACGCAAGACCTGCTCGAGTCTGAGGCGTTCATGGATTTTACTAATGACTACGAAAAGACCACTTCTACAACTTGGAAAATTACAATTGACAGAATAGTAAGTGATAAAGAACATGGGGAATTAGCGTTGGATGTTTTGAATGCACTTGCTTATTTGGCACCTGACGACATCAACAGAGAAATGTTTCTAGTATTTGCAAGAGGTAATGAAACAAAATTGAAATCAGCTGTTCGTTTGCTCGTCAAATATTCCATGGTAAATGGCGAACAAAAGCAAGCGGTATTAAATATTCACAGATTAGTTCAAGCAGTGACAAGATTACAATTGAAAAGTCAGAATAAAGAGGAAAAAATTTTAAAAGCCGTGTTTGAATTGCTAGGGCAGAACTTTCCTTATTTTGGCGAGAAATTAGACGATTCCGCCAAGATAAGGCAATATTTACCACACTTGGAAGCATTTACATCTCATATTGATGAATGGATAAAACAGAAACCACAAGATAAGGGAAAAATAGAAAAAGATTTTCTTGCAGAACTGCTAATATGGATGAATCATGGGTACTACGATCTAGGAAATCCTAAAAAACAGAAGGAGTTGTTAGAAAGGGCATTAGCAATTCAAGAGAAACATTACGGATCAGACCATTTTCAAGTGGCCGGGACCATAATAAACTTAGGTATAGCTTATGGTGATTTAGGTGATCCTCAAAAGGAAAAGGAATTGTTAGAAAGGGCATTAGCAATTCAAGAGGAACATTACGGTTCAAAACATTTTGAAGTGGCCAGGACCATAGTAAACTTAAGTAATGCTTATAGTAAATTCGGTGATCCTCAAACGCAAAAGGACTTGTTAGAAAGGGCATTAGCAATTAAAGAGAAACATTACGGATCAGACCATTTTGAAGTGGCCAGAACCATAGCAAACTTAGGTACAGCTTATGGTGATTTAGGTGATCCTCAAAAGAAAAAGGACTTGTTAGAAAGGGCATTAGCAATTCAAGAGAAACATTACGGATCAGATCATTTTGAAGTGGCCAGGATCATAGTAAACTTAAGTAATGCTTATTGTAAATTAGGTGATCCTCAAAAGCAAAAGGACTTGTTAGAAAGGGCATTAGCAATTCAAGAGAAACATTACGGATCAGATCATTTTGAAGTGGCCGGGACCATAGTCAACTTAAGTAATGCTTATGTTCAATTAGGTGATCCTCAAAAGCAAAAGGACTGGTTAGAAAAGGCATTAGCAATTCAAGAGAAACATTACGGAACAGATCATTTTGAAGTGGCAAGGACCCTAGTAAACTTAGGTAATGCTTATGGTGTTTTAGGTGATCCTCAAAAGAAAAAGGTCTTGTTAGAAAGGGCATTAGCAATTAAAGAGAAACATTACGGATCAGACCATTTTCAAGTGGCCGGGACCATAATAAACTTAGGTAATGCTTATGGTGATTTAGGTGATCTTCAAAAGCAAAAGGACTTGTTAGAAAGGGCATTAGCAATTCAAGACAAACATTACGGATCAGACCATTTTGAAGTGGCCATGACCCTAGTAAATTTAGGTAGAGCTTATGGTGATTTAGGTGATCCTCAAAAGAAAAAGGACTTGTTAGAAAGGGCATTAGCAATTCAAAAGAAACATTACGGATCAGATCATTTTGAAGTGGCCAGGACCATAGTAAACTTAAGTAATGCTTATTGTAAATTAGGTGATCCTCAAAAGCAAAAGGACTTGTTAGAAAAGGCATTAGCAATTCAAGAGAAACATTACGGATCAGACCATTTTGAAGTGGCAAGGACCCTAGTAAACTTAGGTAATGCTTATGGTGATTTAGGTGATCCTCAAAAGAAAAAGGACTTGTTAGAAAGGGCATTAGCAACTGAAGAGAAACATTACGGATCAAATCATTTTGAAGTGGCCATGACCCTAGTAAATTTAGGTAGAGCTTATGGTGATTTAGGTGATCCTCAAAAGCAAAAAGAATTGTTAGAAAGGGCATTAGCAATTCTAGAGAAACATTACGGATCAGATCATTTTGAAGTGGCCAGGACCATAATAAACTTAGGTAATGCTTATGGTGATTTAGGTGATCCTCAAAAGCAAAAGGACTTGTTAGAAAGGGCATTAGCAATTCAAAAGAAACATTACGGATGAGATCATTTTGAAGTGGCCAGGACCATAGTAAACTTAAGTAATGCTTATTGTAAATTAGGTGATCCTCAAAAGCAAAAGGACTTGTTAGAAAAGGCATTAGCAATTCAAGAGAAACATTACGGATCAGACCATTTTGAAGTGGCAAGGACCCTAGTAAATTTAGGTAGAGCTTATGGTGATTTAGGTGATCCTCAAAAGCAAAAAGAATTGTTAGAAAGGGCATTAGCAATTCTAAAGAAACATTACGGATTGAAGTTGCCAAGACCATAGTAAACTTAGATATATGGCTTACGGACATTTTGGTGATCCTCAAAATCAAAAGAATGTTTTAGAAAAGGCATTAAAATATTACGGATCCAAGCACTTTGAACTGGCTGTCAGCCTATGCAGCTTACGTTACGCTTTTAAAAATTTTCAAAATCAAAATGAGTTTTGGAAAGGGCGTTTCTGTGCCCTGAGAAAGGTGATCCGAAAAGGGAAAGAACGTAAAGATAATAATTAGAAAACATATGATTTTGAATTTGTAACAACCAATTACTCATCACACTAGTACCATGGTATTTTTATGGTCTCCTGGAGTGTTTCATTCAGAATAACATGATAACGCTTTAAAAACGGTTTATATTATCTTGGGTTTTTATGGGGTATCTTGGGTTGTGATAAACAATTAATTTCGGTAAAGTTTAGTTTGTCCGCCTTGGTAGATTCATGCAGTATGTAGATCAATATAAATTAAGTTAAATTAAAATAAATTAAATTAAATTACATTAAATTATATTGTAGGGATATTTTTTGAAGAATAAACGGACACTAAATTGAGCAGTTTGACTGCAATTCATGAATGAATGACGGTGGTGAGCCTTCATTTATAACTTAAGCATAAAATTTTAAATGGATTTTCGATTAAATTTTACTCAGAAAAAGAAACATTATTATTTTTAGTCTGTTACCCTATTATGTCTAGCGCTTTGAAGTGCTCGTTTATCATTTGTTTTTTCTTTTTCTTTTTGACACAAAATATGAAATAAGAAATTTTTTGCAATACTTTTTTTTTCATTTTATTTATTTATTTATTTATTTTTTTTTTTTTTTTTTTGATTTCGGATCATCCGCAGTATCGATCGCTCTATGTTTCCGGCCTAAGACTCAAAAGAAAAAAAAAATGAGATCGGAGAACCGATCAAATTGCTTTATCGACTATTTAAATAACTCGACGGAGGTTTCACTAAACCTCAAATTTCACACTCAACCTACAAACTTTCATGCCTCCATTCATGGGGAAACATTTTTCTTATTTTCCTACACGAATGTCCAACATCTTTTTATATTGATCCGGTTATAAATACAAAGGAAACCTCATCGGAACTAAACTTCATACATAACAATGTTTTTTATTTTATTTTCAGTTTTTTCTCTTTTCTTTCCATTTTTTTTTCTTTTCTTCCTCCCACTTTTTTTCTTCATCTTAAAAATCATTACATAAGACCCAGGCAAGAAAAAAAGAAAGTTTTTTAAACCGTTCGGGATCATAGATGAAAGTAATAAATCGCCTTAGTGGCGACCTGTCGAAATCGAACTTTGTTAGTAATAGCAATAACACACAGCTATTATGTCTAGCGCTTTGAAGTGCTCGTTTATCATTTGTTTTTTCTTTTTCTTTTTGACACAAAATATGAAATAAGAAATTTTTTGCAATACTTTTTTTTTCATTTTATTTATTTATTTATTTATTTATTTTTTTTCTTTTTGATTTCGGATCATCCGCAGTATCGATCGCTCTATGTTTCCGGCCTAAGACTCAAAAGAAAAAAAAATGAGATCGGAGAACCGATCAAATTGCTTTATCGACTATTTAAATAATTCTCAAAAATTTGGTTAGTTTTTCGATCGGAGGTCTATCAAAGCCGAGTACGGGCATAAAGAATTCGAATTTTAGAAAAATAATTTGGAATTCGGAATCCTCTATCCCGATAATATTCTCACAAATATGCTTAGATTTTTGATCGGTGGTCCACCAAAGCCGCAGTACGAGCACAAGGAATCCGAAATTCTGAAAAATTATTTCAGATTCAGAATCATCTACCCCGAAAATATTCTCAAAAATACGGTTAGATTTTCGATCAGAGGTCCACTAAAGCCGCAATACGGGCATAAGGAATTCGAATTTTGGAAAAATTATTTCAAATTCGGAATCCTCTACCCCGAAAATATTCCCAAAAATACGGTTAGATTTTTGATCAGAGGTCCACCAAAGCCGCAATACGGCCATAAGGAATTCGAATTTTGGAAAAATTATTTCAGATTCGGAATCCTCTACCCCGAAAATATTCTCAAAAATTCGGTTAGATTTTCGATCAAACACCCACCAAAACCGCAATACGGGCATAAGGAATTCGAATTTTGGAAAAATTATTTCAAATTCGGAATCCTCTACCCCAAAAATATTCTCAAAAATACGGTTATTTTTTCGTTAGCTCCCACGAGCAACCCGCCAATCAGCATCCAAATCGCTTTGTTGACGTAATCGATGACGTCATATCGTGACGTTTCAAAAGTTGGAGATATCGGGTTTTAGGCCTATACCCATACTTTTAGCCCTGCTCACCGTTTCTGAACCACTCAACTGAATTTAACCAAATTTTAATGGTAGCGTATCTTGATGAATATCTACTGCAGTACGAAAATCTGACTCAATCGGTAGTTGCGTTCGGGAATTATTGAAATTGCTATATTGAAGTTAATCTTAATAGTTTTTTGGTTGACAACAATAACAAAAATAATTACAAAAACAATAACAACAGCAATAACATTAATGACAAAAGTCGATATTTGATTTTCTTTTTTCTTTTTTCATGTAAATAAATAAATACAAATAAATATAACAAAAATAATAATATAGACAGATCACATCTTACTGAGCACGTGCAAGAGCCCTTGCCTTGAGTAATTGGTCCAATACCAGATAAATCACCAAACATTTTACTTTGTCTAAATTTTCAAAAAGGCTTACAAATTGTCGAACGGGAACGTCCGACGGCTCTAAAAGTCCCTCCTGTCTTAGCGGATCTCTGCAGATAGCGAAGGCCTGACACTCGAAAAGTATATGGGATATTGTCTCTTTGTGCCCCAGACAGCAGAGATCACAGATAGAATCTTGGCTCCACGCGTATTTGACGCCCTTAACCGTGACCGAGATCCAAGACTCCCCACAAGTCCGCAATTGACTGATCGTCCTGACTATCGTAAAAGGTATATCGGAGCGGATATAATTGTCTGCTTTAAATGATTCCTCAATCATTAGTTGGTAAAGTGGTGAATACGTGGAGCTTAAAACTCTAGAGAGACACGTCAAGTTGGAAACACCTATGAACTTGTCGACGATCTCGTCAGTGGGCAGAGGTACGGCGTTCGGACCGAGGGGGATTTCAAATCCCAGGGGTAAGATCGCTGCCTTTAATTGGGAGAGCCAATTGAATTTAGCGTTACGCGGGGTGTAAGCATCTCTATCAAGCTGAATCAATCTGCGAAAACAGACCTTGGGAAGCAGGTCGTCCTTCATTAGACAGAGTTTGTTGTACCAACTCAAAGCTCTTCTTAGGGCAACTGCTGCGATTGGGGGCAAGCTTAATTCGGTCCTGATAATGTATTCTGGAGTGTTCCGTGACCAGTGGTAGACTCTTTTGAAGAAGTTATTTTGTACCGCTTCGATCTTGCTGAGATAGCGTAGACTCCATGTCTCGGCCCCATACAGTAAGGACGATGACACCATGCTGTTAAAAATGGATAGTCTGGCATCAAAGGATTGAAGTTTGCATCTGGAGAGAAGTTCGATGACTCTACTGGAGGCCATATTTCCTTTGCGAATCGCTGCCTCGGTGGCCTTTGAGAAAACAGCAGAGGAGGAGAAGATCACCCCGAGGTAGGAGTATTCGTTTACTACTTCTACAGGAGATGAATCGTAATAGAATCTCAGGTTCGATTTGGTGCGTCCACGGGGTCTGAAAATCATTATCTTAGTTTTGCTCTTGTTTACTTCCAACTTGTTCAGATTACAATATTCAAGCAGCGCGTCAAGAGCAAGCCGAGCCATGCCATAGTTGTCGGTCAAAATAACAAGGTCGTCTGCGTAAAATATAGCCAGTAAATCAGTTATACCGTCGATGTTAACTCCTCTTATATTTTTTGCTCTCAAGAAGTCGATAAAGTCATTAATGAAGAGCGTGAAAAGCAAGGGGGAGGCAGATTCGCCCTGCAAAACACCTTTCGTAACCTTGATTCGCTTGCTGTCTTGGCCATTAACGTTGAGAGTGAAGGAGGCTTTTTTATACAGATCCTTGAACAGGTTTATTATTTTGCTTGAAACGCCTAGGGAAGCTAATTTCGACCAAAGTAGGGAGTGATTTACGCTGTCAAAGGCGCGCTTGAAGTCCACGAATATAGCATAGACTTTCCTCTTTGGTAAACGAAGGTTGATTGAAATTGCGCTGTGTAGAGTGAATATAGCGTCAGCACATCCTCTGCCCTTCCTGAAGCCGAATTGCTCCTTACAGATTATGTTTTTATCGTCGGCCCAGGATTGGAGTCTATTTGTTAAGATAGTAGTGAATATTTTGGTAATATTGTTCATGAGAGAGATTCCTCGATAATTATTCGGGTCGTCACGGCTGCCTTTCTTATGGAGGAGACAAAGTTTTGTGTCGGACCATGCTTGAGGTACTATGCCGTCCTTCAGGATACGGTTGAAAAGAGCCAGAAGTCTTAGTAAAACCTCATTCGGAAGGTTTTGAAAAAATTCATTAGTGATTTGATCCGGACCCGCTGCCTTGTTGGGTTTGCGACTTTGAATAACCCCGGTTAGTTCCTCCATTGTAATCTCCGCATCCAAAAATTCGTCCGTGATTAGTGTAGGCTCAAGACTATCGGGATCTGGTTCATCCTGGCGATAGCATTCCTCAAAAAATTTTTCCCATACATCAACGGCTATTGGGTTAGCTTGTGGTTTCCGCCTAGGAAGGAAAGAATTCAACGTCGTCCAGAATTCTTCTCCATTGCTAAGGTTGGCTAACTTTTCCTGAATAATTTTGCCATGATCACGCCTTTTTTGCTTTCTAAGAAAGGAATATTCCCGAGATTTCGCTTTGAAATTACATTCCAACTCAGCGTTGTACCCCGACTTTTTATACAGCCTGAAAAGCTTCCTAACTTCCTTTTTCATACTTAAACATTGGTCGTCGAACCAACCGTTCCTGGCGGTTCGTAATGGAGCCTTAAACATTTTTGCTTCACACGCAGCCTTACTAATCTTGGACAGAATAGAGCTGTTTAAATCATTCACTGAATTTTCACTGCCGTCGTCACTCCCACCATTGACAAGAGCCTTGACGAAATCATCCTTCTTTGAGGGACACCATTTAATCTGCGACGGGTGGAGTTTATTTTTTTGAGAACTCCAGGGCGATTTCTGGCTAGGGCCCTGTAATGTTACCGCAACTGGGAGGTGGTCCGAGGACAAGGCAAAGTCACTGACGTACAAGTTGAGGATATCCTGGAGGGCCTCTGAGTTTGCCCAGAGCAGGTCTACAATGCTTTTCCTGCCAGCACCTCCGATGAAGGTGAAATGTGCCGGGGAGTCGTCCGGAGCTCGTCCGTTGATTACACAGAAACCTAAGCTTTCCATACGATTGCAGAGGGCGACTCCTCTATTGTTAATTGTTTCGTCTAATGAGGATCTAGAGGGCGACATGTTCGAACCATTAAAAATCTCATTGTCGAATCTATCGTCGAAATTGTTGAGATTCCCAATGCGGCCATTAAAGTCACCACATATTATTATCTTGGGCGACTTGAATTGGTCCATAAGAGCTCCGATTTTATCCTCTAAAACATCAAGATAAAAATTAATGTCTATGACTGGGTTGAAGTAAACAAAAATTAAAATATACTGATTTTTTTCGAATGAAAGCTCAAGAATAATCCACCAGTCACAGCTGTCAAGTAAGTGACTGTGAATGGATTTATTTACAAACACCATCAAACCTCCTTTGGCCCTTCCAAGAACATGTTCTTTTTTTGCCTGGTGCGAAAACATTGTGAAGTCCTGCAAAAAGTCTGGTTTTGATATGTTATCTCTCCAAGCCCATGTTTCACTCAGGCAGATTACAGCATTAGATTGTAAAAAGTTACGTTGAGAATAATCCAAGGCAAGCACATTTCCTAGACCATGACAATTCCAGAATACCAGTGACAGATAGCTATCTAGTTTTTTGGAAGTTTAGCTGGACGCGAATTAGAAGCATTTGAATGATCATTAGGTGAGTTCGAAAGGAGACGCTTATTCCCATCCTTGTTTCCACCGGTATCTTTTTGGGATTTTCTGGCTTTCCTGGCAATGCTGTTTTTGATACGGATATCCTTAGGCAAGTCTTCATGGATAAATAACGTTGTACCAGCTAGCTCTTTTTTTTTATTGAGAATGAGCTTCTTAATCTTTATATTAGCAAGAACAACTTTGACAGGAGCATCAGGCGCTTGACCTAGTTTGACCGCTTCCATAACATCATTTTCAACAAGGTTTAAGTCCATTCTGTCGTTAAATTCAACAATTACATGGTTAATAATGTCATCATGAACAGAATCATCGAATTTTAAACCAAACACTACAATGTTATTCTTCCTAATTTCTCTGTCCAACCTAACAAGATCAGACTCTTGCTTTCCCAGCTTAGTTTCGACGGCCCCAACAGCAGTCTTTAATGAATCCTGTGATTGTTTAATAGCACTAAGTTCCTCCCTCAGCTCTTCCTTGATTTCTTCTTTTAAGGCTACCATTTGACTAGAAAGTTGAGCTTTGGTATCATCGATCTTAGACGACAGTTTTGAAAAAAGTTCGTCAAAACTGGAAATATGGTCCATCTTGTTTAACCAGATTAGGTTAGCTCGGTATCAGGGTGAATTACTCGGCGGTGTCTTATTCCGGAAAGGCTTATATAACATGAAACGGATTTAAAAAACGTTTTATAGCAAATTCTGTACGATCCGCTGACTAAGTAAAACCGAAAAGCTTCAAATAAATAAAAATTTAATACGAAAACGGACAATGCGACTTTCCTTTGTGACCGCAGTGTTGCCAACCTGCGTTCGGGAATTATGGTCAAAAAATATCACGAAATTGTTGAAAGTTCAACATTTTCACTCACTGCTTCCGAATCGCTGAACCGATTTGGCTCAAAAACTAATCAGCACCTACATTTCATTAGACGTTCCTACCCACCAAATATCATCGAGATCCGTTCTTTCGTTTTTCTGCTTTTCGACGGACAGACACTTTTTTTTCCACATATATTCATACATTCATACACACATCCACACATCTATACACGCGCCTCATAAGAAGTGAGGACGTTCGTGAAATGGGGACTTCCCCGTATGTAAAAAAAAGGAAGGAACCCATGTATGGAATTGTAAAATTAACAGCAACTGGACAACATACAACACGGTTTGATAAATTAAAATTCCCTGCGGTCGATAAAGCAAAAAGACAGAATTTTTTTTTTACGATAACGATGATTCGCGGAGGCTATTTTATGACGCCATTTCAAACACTAAGCACGAATAATGTTCCTCGAGGGTTTTAAGTTTGATAAGAAACGATTGAAGCTGCAATTTCTAAAAGAATTATTATTAGAAAAGCTGAAATAGCAGAAAATGTTTTTCGCGGGGGCATTTGTTTTTTCAGTTTATTTTAAAAGGTTCGGGAAACTTCAAAAGATCGCTGTGAACATAAGCTTGCTTAGAAGAAGTTGTTGATTTTGAAGTGAAACAAAATACTAAATTCCGTAAATTGCTAAAACACGAGGCAATTAAATAGGAAGCTTCTCATATTTTCACCTTCTCCCCTCCCTTTCCCTTTTATTTCCCCGGGAGGGAAAGAAAAAAGACCTTGACTTTAAATTATAAGTACTTTCCTCTAACGTGTAAATATTTTTTTTTTTTTTTTTTTTTACTAAGTTTTGGAACTAATCCAAAAACAAAGCTGAATAAAAATTCCAGCTTACGTTTATATTACGTTAGGTCATGCATGGCATTTGGTTTGAGCATTTGAATAAATGAAAAATAGAAACGCGAGAGACCGTGGCGAGGAAGAGTTAGGAGAATGAACAAGAGAATGAAGAAGCGAACGTTTGATGGGAGAAAGTAAAAACGCATGATTCGATTTTTACCGTTTATCGAGAACGAACCGTACAAACGATAAATGAAAACTTAACTAAATTTCGACCAGCCACAGGTATATAAAGGGCCGTGGAGCCTTCTGGAACTTTGAACAAGAATTAAGAATATTGCAGAACGTTAAAGGAATGAAAAGGAGGAAGATTCAAGAAGCTTTTACTTACATTTAAGGTAAAAGTACAACTGACGAATTTCACGTTTAAATGATTTTCACGAATATCTCAGTTTTTTCATTTTTATTGATTTCGATGTGCCCCAAGTGGTGGCCCGTAGCCTAGTTCATAGCGCGCTCGACTCTCAATCATGAGATGCGACGCGTCGTGCTTCTATCCTAGTTCACAGCTAGGAATTTTTCTCAGGTCCGAACTAGTGCACTAGTCAGAAATTCAACGGTCACCACCCCTCGGAAGGCAATGGCAAACCACCGAGCGGTAATTGCCTCGTAAATCTCTCAAAAATAGCCGTTCGGAACCGGCGTTAAACTGTAGGTCCCATGCCTGTGAGCGCACGCACATGTGTATGTGAGAAATCACCACGCTCGTAATCGAGTAAAGGACTAAGAAGAAGATGTGCCTCTACATATTTAAAAAGGAGGTCGAAGTAGTGACTCGTTCCGTCTACCATCAACGTGATCAATGAAGTTAAGCAGTATTGAGAACAGCCAGTTAGTGGATGGGTGACCACTGAAACTCTTCCCCTCTAGTAGGGGTTGTATGAACTACTAATACAGTCATCTTAACCTCATTGTAAAGTAGTTGGTATAAGAAAGGTTTGTATCTGACCGCAACGTCAAATAAACTACACATAAAGGGCACTTCACAAAAAAAAAAAAAAAAAAAGAAGAAGCACAGTCTATGGCCAAGGATTAAGCAAACCTATCGCCAAAGGAAGGGGGAAAAAAACCTAATTAAATATCTTAAGGAAAGTTTAAAAAGGCAGTTTTTAATAGTTTGTAAAAAGAAAGCCCGTTTTGTCACCTGGTGATAGTTGAGGTAGCGTGCTCGCATCAAAAGCAAGATATCCTGACTGATTTAGATAGATTATCAGTTCCAATTTCATTCGAGTGTTGCCGCCTCCGATTAAAGTCGCTGATTTAACATAACTTTAGGAAATAACCATGTCAGGAAAAGAAAACGTTTATCACTTGAATTGTTACTTTAGACTAATTAGAGCTGGCTCTGCGTCCACAATTCACATGTGCAGAGAATTTTTTATAAAGTTTTTTAAATTTTCCAACAAACCTAAAACTGCTTTACGGTAGGGATGGGTGCAATTCTCTCAGCTGGGGTTTCTCGGAATGTGACTCTTTTTTATAAAAAGGCGTGCATTTCATGTACCATTTTCTTAGCCGGTGTTTTTGGGGTCATTGGAATAGTATAGAGTAGAATAAAATGAATATACAGTATTGCCTTTAAAAACAGAGTTTTTTTAGACTAGTCAGAATAAACTTCAAAATTTAAGTTCAAAATCCAAAATTCAAAATATAAAATTTAAAAACCAACTTAAAATCTAAAACTTAAAATTTGAAATTTAAAATCCATCTTGTCGGTTAACAGTTCGAAAAATGGGCCTTATCGGCAAAATCTAAGATGGCGCATAAAATACACGAATCAATTTTCGCGCATTTTGACGGAAAATACGACTAGCTTAAAGTAATCTGTTCATAAAGATTTCGCTGGTTAGCAGACCATAAAAAATACCGAGCGCTCAGAATCCAAGACAACGCCAGGAAATACTCAAAAAATTTTTTTCCCCCGCCGAAATTTCGAATTTCATAACCATGGTCATAAAAACAGGTCTGGAAGCAACGTTTCTCAGCACAGTCCCGCTTTGGAGCATGCATCAATGAAATTTAAGCGTTCATCGATTCATAACCTAAACATAAAACAGAAAAAATCGATCGTGGCAGTCGATTGGTCTATTACCACGTCTGCTGCCCATGCTGTTTATGTCCCGTTTCACTACGCACATTTTAGTTCTAAAATGGGCCATTGATGGCGTTGTGATTTTGAGAGACGCAACATGTATAATCGTTCAAGTTGGAACCCCTGCCGTATAGGCCTTGCGCCGCCATCGTTGTTTACAAATCTCAACGACCAATCAAAAAGTATTTCTCTTACAAGTAGCGTTCACGGTGGTAGAAAGAAAGAACTAATTTTCGTGTGGTTAAGCGGAACAAGATCTCCCATGTATACGGAATAAGAGTTTCCGGACCTATCTATACGTCTGTAATACTCTTAAGTATGCTGATTTTAGTACAAAAACAGGCGATGATGGCGCAGCAACCTTTCAATACCCGCCATTGGTAGCAATCTTCCACTATATTTTCAATGCATCTAAAGATCCCGACAATTTCAGAGTCAATTCGATTGACAATCACGTGATCGTGACAACCAATCAGAAAGCTTCTCGAATACAGCCAGCGCTGATGGTGGTGAAATTGTTTTAATTGTTGTTGACTTTAAAAAAAAAACTATTTGTGGCGACATAAATAACATTTGCTTTGAAAGAAAAAAAGATGGTCATATTAGGATTCTACATCTCCATCAAAGGCAGAGACCGGCAGATACACCTTTGTAATGAGACGTCCTGGAAATATTATTTAAAAAGGAAGTATTGTTCAGACCCAACCTCAAATCGCATAACCACAACAATTTTCACAAGCGAACGAACAGCTCAATGTGCAAAACCTATATCTTCAAAATTAAAACCATCGTTTCCATATACGAAGAGCCCTTTTCCCTTATGAATAAAAGCTCATACGAATGCTAATATGTACAAGCGCAATGATGATGAAAAAATAAAATGCGACCTCGGATGCAAAATTAAGTAAACCGGAAAGCGATTTTAAGAAAAAATTAGTCCCGAACGGAAAAGCAACTGAAGTTAATGTAATCAGCAAGTTACACAATTGGAATTCCCCATAAACCATGGTACAGAATCTAGTTTCTTAATGTAAAACTCATTACCATTTAACACAAAGTTTCTGATTGGAAACCTTTCGAACAATGAGTGCACTTCTCCTATTTCGAGTCAATCATTTAATTAAAGGCGGGTTCTTATTTTTTTTCACATTTGGGTACATTTTAATTTACAAAAAAGCTTTTTCCTCCCGATTTTTAAAGGGGAAAAAATCTATAAACGTCCCATTGAAAGTCGAAAAGGTCTTTTATATTAATCTTTAATCGTCATTCTTCGATTCGCCGGAAAATCCAAATCAATATAAATCCAAAATATCTTTATTCATAATATCCGCTTTTTCAACTTTCTTTTTATATTCTACCCTTGACTCCTTCGACGGAAATTCACCATCATAAAACACGATTTTTTCCTTTCTAAAAGCGGTAATCGCTCAAGAAAAAAAAAAAAAAAAGTTTTTTATACTCACCTAAAAGATGATCTACACTTTTCGGATTAATTTTCTCCAGTTGAGATTTATTCCAAACGTATTCGGCCTTGATCCCTCTTCTTTTTTTATCACGACGCCAATCGTCTATTAAGTTTCTTCCGTCTAATCTTCTCCCTTCCTCGTTCACGGATTCCGGATCCTTGGCTACTTTTGGCAGCCAATGCCTCCTACCCCCTCCGAGCAAAACCTGAAAAAATAAAGAAAAAGAAAATATGAAGATTTAATCGGCTTTAAAACGAAAGACAAATAAAACAAAAAACAAGTGGAAGGAGGTAAAACTATGTGGGAATAATAAGGTCGAGTCCTAGGCTAATTTGACAGGAACAGGACAGGAAATCCGTCAGTGTTGACAAATTCCAACACGCTTCGGTTCGCATTAATTAAACGGAAGAATAAGAGAAAAAAAAATAAGTTTGAAAAAACGGTAACGCTTGTCAGGTTTTTTTTTTTTCCTTTATTTTTTTGCAGCTTGGAACGTGAATCGAAGTGCAAGGAAAGCAACTGCCTTTTTCTTTCCTTTTTTCCTGGATTTTTTCCAAAAAATTTCTGAGGAGCAAACTAAACGAATCGGTAAATCATTACCAGCTTTGACATAAAAGCAAAGAATATGTAAAGAAATGTTTATTTCTTACAAAAACTTCATGCAATTTGTTAAAAAAGATGAAGGTTTTTTTTTTTTTTTTTTTCTTGAAAAGGATAAAAATGAATGGAGGAAGGATTACCGAATGTGGGCGAAGTTAAGGATTAGGCATTTCATAATTAGGAGATGAAGGATTAAAGACGTATTCCGATATAAAGAAATATAAGAACGATGATCGCGATCCGCGGATCAAAAATTTAAAAGCGGAAAAAATACGTGAAATATAATCTACTCGAATCTTTATAACTCTTCGGTTAAGATGTATGCTTAACTGAGAGAAGATGTATGGAAAGTTATATGGAGGTTCGACTGTAAGTCAGAAGGGAGAAGAAATCGGAATCTTTTCAAAGGATTAGGATACAGATCAAAAAAACTTAAAAGGTAATGAGAAGGAGAAAAAGGATAACAATTTTCCTGGCGCAAAAGTGGTCCTT
The DNA here is from genome assembly GCA_037577465.1 of Liposcelis bostrychophila. Lineage (NCBI taxonomy): Eukaryota > Metazoa > Arthropoda > Insecta > Psocodea > Liposcelididae > Liposcelis > Liposcelis bostrychophila. Next base: position 12,758,655 of record CM075214.1, on the reverse strand, counting down.
TTTCTTTCAAGTGTCGGCTCCGCGACGGAGATTGGCTATCATCTGGCAGATTAGCCATGATGATTTTCTCTCTCAATTCAACATCGTAACCGATGTGTGGTGATCGATTTTAATAGTCTGGGATATTGCGAGTCACTCGCTTAACAACGAGTGACTCGCTTGCGAGTCCCTCCATTTGTCCCGGTCATTGGCCTGTCTGTATGCCTTCTCTAGGGTTGACTCCGTCAATTTAGAGGTTTGTTCTGTCCACCTGATTGGCGAACGTCCCCTTTCTCTTTTACCTTCCGGTTTACCTTGTATGATGATTTTACTGGAACAAAATAATACGGTGACTTTCCCAGAATCTTCTGCATCAGCAGAACAAGAGCCATGCCGCTAGTACAGCTCTGCCTACTGTTATCTGTACTCAAGCCTATCAGATTACTACCACCTTTAGTCTTGAGTCAGTACTAGTGGCACTGCTGCCCACCATTAGTTCGCAAAAGAAGAGCCGTATCATTGCTACAACTTTGCCTCTTGATATCTATAGTCAAGCCTAGCAGATTACTACCACCGTCAGTCTTGAGCCAGTTCTGGTGGCACGCCCCCCACCACCAGCTCATAACCCAGAAAGGGGTGCTCACCTTATAGGGGTAGGGGTGCCCCTCCGTAGAAGGACTGGAAACTCCAGGACCACCGGGTACCCCTAAAAGTGGTACATACATCACACACAGACACCACCCAAATTTTGCTTTTTTCGGCATCAGGGCCGGGGACCTCAAAACGTGTAAACACATCGAAAACAGAAAATGTGAAATTTGTGCCAAAAGCAATGCTTTATTCTCCCTACGGTCGATAAAGCAAAAAGGCATTTTTAATCGCAAATTTCTGGATCTCTACACTTGCTACAACCATACGCGGCAAACTACTGAAAACTCCTTTTGATTCAGCTTAAAAATGTCGAAATAACTATACACATGAAAAAGCCTACAAAAAATTTCCTCCAGGAAAAAAAAAAAAAAAAAAAAAAAAAAAAAAAAAAAAAAAAATTAATGGCCAATTTACGCAATATTTTGAGCAGCTTCCTTTTTAACCAATTAAAATTTCACTGCCCACCTAATCTTTATTACATTTCAAAAGCTAAAAAATGTTATTGACGGCATAAAAACGTTTAAGATTTGTTGCTCCGCTTTTTTTTCTCACATCTAAAGATGAAAACCATTTATTTTTTTTGTACTTTCATACTACTTTTTCTGTCCGTTAATTACGCTCTATCTCTTCATATTCCAGGTCTGTATACGTATTTTTTTTTTTTAAATATTAAAAAATTTATTCCCATCTGAAAACTAAATTCTTTTCTTTTAGCTCGATACGTGTCTTCTGAGCCAGCAACAAACAAAACAATAGGACCGATTGTGTGCTGCACTCCTCGCAAAATTTGGGTTTGTCAGTATTACGACGACCCATGCGTTGAATATCCTAAAGAGTGCGTTGTGATAGGACACATAGAGCCGTGTAAAAAAAGGCCTACGATTTGAACTCACAGTGCCTCAAAATAATGAAAAATCAATTATTTTGAGTGAGGGGACTTTAGGGTGTCTCTTAAAAATGCAAATATGGAATTTAGGGCGTTCGCTCCCTAAAAAATTCTAAATAAATAAATAAAAACATGTCCCGAAGCCGGGCTTCATAACTTGTTTCTAACCCGTGCCTCTGAGGCCTTGCTTTTTCCCATATAAAATGCATGGGGATTTTCACGACTATCCGATGTTATTTTTGAAGTAAAGAAAAAATGAAGGGAAAATTCTGCCGGTGTGGTGGAACAATGTCTATGAGTAGGGCTTTCCATAGGACCTATCCCGGACTTCCTCCTCTGACTAATAAGGGGGTTCAAAGTTCAATTTTTCTTATTTTTAACCAATTTTTAGCCCCCATTACCTCCGTTATTAGTCAGAGGAGGAAGTCCGGGATAGGTCCTATGAAAAGCCCTACTCATAGACATTGTTCCACCACACCGGCAGAATTTTCCCTTCATTTTTTCTTTGCTTCAAAAATAACATCGGATAGTCGTGAAAATCCCCATGCATTTTATATGGGGAAAAGCAAGGCCTCAGAGGCACGGGTTAGAAACAAGTTACGAAGCCCGGCTTCGGGACATGTTTTTATTTATTTATTTAGAAATTTTTTAGGGGGCGAACGCCCTTAAATTCCATATTTGCATTTTTAAGAGACACCCTAAGGGGACTTATTATATTAAAAAAATATTATAGATTGAAACCTGTCATGGGTCGGGTCTTTTATGTATCCTTCTTCAGAGGCAAAAATTTCCTTAAGAGCAAAAAATGCGAAATCACATTTAAAAAAAAAAACTTTGCAAAAATTTCAAGGGAATGATGAAAATTAATACCTAAAATACCAACATTTTGATCACTCTCTTTTTAAGCAATCAAAATTTAATTGTACTGCCTAATCTTTATTACATTTCAAAAACAAAAAAATTAACGTTATCGATTTACTTCTGTTTTATTTGTTTCAAGATGAAGACCATTTATTTTTTTCTTACTTCCATATTACTTCTTCTTTCGATGAATAGCGCCTTGGCTCTTTATGTTCCAGGTCTGTATATGTTAAAACAAAATGTTAAAAAATTTATGCCAATCAGAAAAAAATTAAACGCTATTCTTTTAGCTCGAAACGTGTCATCTACGCGTACACCAAAGGAACGAGTTATGTGTTGCGAAAAAAAGGTGTGTTTGTTTTGTCGATGACCGAAATGGTGCATTCCGCCAGAAAAGACATTTGCTTAAAAATCATGTACAACAACTTATTTTCTAATTTGAAAATTATTTTGGGTAAGGGAGTCCCCTTACCCAACATCAGGAGCGTAACAACTTTTTGGGGGCCCGGATGCCAGTTTTCAGTTGGGCCCCCCTCCCCTCCTCAATTTTTTTTTCTTAGCGGGATGGATGTTCTAAAAACATTTCGATTTTTTTAAGTCGTTCAAAAAAATTTTTACTTCACCGTTGTGATGTTTTATTGAAAATGGAACGATTAGGCCTAATTATGTATTTTTGTAAATGAAACTAACGCTAAATCAAATCTTACCTATTTATAAATTTTTTTTTTTTTAACCACGGAGAAATAAAACTATTTTTTCTGTAAAGACCTTTGGGTGCCCTTGGCACCCCGGACCAGTAAGCAAGATATGCGTCGCGGACCCGGTTGTTACGCCCCTGCCCAACATTATACTAAAAATCTTGTAATTGTTATGTTTCGGATCTTTTATATTTCTTCCCTCTGAGGTAAATCTGACGAAAATATTTTAATGAACATATTTTTTTATTTCGTAAATACAATATTTTTAAACTTACTTTCTTTAGCAAACAAAATTAAAAATTAATTGTCCTACCTAATTGTTATTACCCTAGTAGGCCATAGCGCAGTCGGTACTAGAGATGTATTATATACAGGTCAGTCTGCATTTTTAAAAACATACGATACATATTTAGCATATGGTAAACATACTAAATATATACTGCACATTTTTAAAAGGGCAGGCTGACCTGTATATAATGCATCACTAGTCGGTACCATCTCAGACTTGAAATCGAGAGAAGTGAGCGGTCGGTGAGCTCGAATCTCGATTGGATTTTATCGGTAAAATCAAATGAATGAAAAAAAAAAAAAAAAAATTTACAAAAGTTCAAGGAAACCATGAAATTAATACCTAAAAAATACCAACATTATGGGCACTCTCTTTTTAAGCAATCAAAATTTAATTGCACTACCTAATCTTTTTTATTACATTAAAAAAATAGAAAAATTTTATTCGCGGCATAAAAACGTAAAAAACGTAATTGTTTCAGTTTTGTTTCAATTGTCTCAAGATGAAGACGATTCATTTTTTTCTTATTTCCATATTACTTCTTCTTTGGATGAATTGCGCCTTGGCTCTTTATGTTCCAGGTCTGTATATATTTTTAAAAAAATTTTTGCTTTATCGACCGCAAGGAGAATAAAGCATTGCATTTAGCACAAATTTCAGATTTTCAGTTTTCGATATATTTACACATTTTAAGACCTTCCTGAATTAAAAAAATTTTTTTTAAATATTTTAATCAAAAAATTGAACGCTATTCTTTTAGCTCAAGACGTGTTTTCTGCGCCTACACCAAATGAAGGAGCGGGACCAAGTATGTGTTGCAATAAGTTGCTGTGTGTGTATTGTTGATGACCGAAATGGTGCATTCCGCCAGAAATGATACTTGCTTAAAAATAAAAATCATGTACCACCACTTATTTTTTAAATGAAAATGATTTTGGGTAAGGGGACTGCATTATATTAAAAAATCTTATAACTGTCATGTTTCGGATCTTTTATATTCCTTCCCTCTGAGGCAAACCTGATAAAAAATATATTAATGAAGATATTTTTTCATTGCGTAAAATACAACGTTTTAAAAACTTACTTTTTTTAGCAATCAAAATTTAAAATTTAATTGTCCTACTTAAATAGGGTGTCCCAAAAAAAATTAAAAATTGTCTCCGATTTTGCTGCTCATGGATTATGACCGTAATTTATGTTTAAGAATCATAAAAAACATTTCCAGATTTTTTTTTCTCAACGTTTTAAGGTCGCTCAACGTGTTTAAAAAGGCAGGAAAATAGGCAGTAGTAGGCGAGGCATTTATTCGCTGACACCCTCCTCTAGGAATTGAGGTTCCCAAAAAGACTTGCTCCGGTGTTTTTTGGGTCGTAGAAACCGAAAAAAACCATCCCCGTTTTTGTCTGAAGTAAAGAAAAATAATTAAACGCTATTTTAGTGCTAAAAATTGGATTTTTTTCCCCAAAATTTTAAAATTTAACGAAGCCCTGTCTCCAAAAAATTTTATTTTCGGGCGGAAACGGTCTTTATCGGGGTTAAAAATCCCGGAGAATCCAATAAAACCATCGCCGATTTTTTTGAATCAATGGAAAATCGTGTGAGTCTCATTTTAGTACTCTATAAATTTAATTTTTCGCACAAAGTCATGAATTATATCAATTTCCGCTTTCAAGACTGTTTATATTTGTGGGAAAAAGTACTATACCGATGTGGAAAAACCGATAGAATCGAAGAAAACCATCGCCGATTTTTTTAAACGTACGGGAAAACGGCACAAATATCAATTTCAGTGCTAAAAAAGTTGATTTTTTTTGGCGTATCTAAATTATTTCGACAATTAATGAAAAAAAAAAAAAAACTTTACAAAAGTGTAAGGAAACGATGAAAATGAATGCCTAATATACCAATATTTTGAGCACTTCCTTTTTTAAGCAATCAAATTTAATTGCATTACCTAATTTTTATTACATTTCAAAAATAGAAAAATTTAATTCATGGCATAAAAACGTTAAAAACTTTGCTTCACTTTTGTTTCATTCATTTCAAAATGAAGACAATTTATTTTTTTCTTACTTCCATATTACTTCTTCTATCGATAAATTGCGCCTTGGCTCTTTATGTTCCAGGTCAGTATATATATTTTTAAAAAAAAATTTTTAATTTATGCCAATCAAAAAATTAAACGCTATTCTTTTAGCTCGATACGTGTATTCTACACCTACACCAAATGAAGCAGGGGAACGACTTCTTATGTGTTGCATGGCTTTGGTGTGTGAAATTGTGGATATTTGGAACATTCCGGATTGGTGCAAGGTGACAGTTTTTTAATAACCCGGAGCCGTCGCCTAATAGTGCCTCAGAGTGATGAAAAAATCAAGACGAAATGTTGCATTCCGCCAGATAAAATATTTGCTTAAAAATCGTGTACAACCACTTATTTTTAAAATTTGAAAATTATTTTGGGTAAGGGTAAATTATTTAGGGTAACATTATATTAAAAAATCTTATAACTGTGATGTTTCGGATCTTTTATATTTCTTCCCTCTGAGGCGAACTGACGAAAAATATTTTAATAAACATATTTTTTCATTGAGAACTTACTTTTTTTAGCAAACAAAATTTAAATAGTAAATTTCTATACAAGGAATGCAAACGAAAAAATTGCCCTTGGAGACCGAGTTTTAAGCCGGAGCCGAAAGCGAGGGCGTGAAATAGGTTATTTGCCAAGATAAGAGACACCCTAATGTTTACGTAAAATTTGAACACTCCCCCAGATGAGCTTGAAGACCGGAATACAGCAAGAAAAATAAGTGAAAAGCATTCCTCGATGCCGAAACATCCATGCGGACGGGAACCAAAATGAAAAACGATTTCAAGATAGTAACTGAAAACAAATGCAACGAGGATCATGTCGAGAATAAGAATCACTCAAATAGATTCCATTTCCCGTTTTCAAACATAATTTTGATTTCGGGGAAAACAGAAAATGAATTGGACTACTGAATTTTTAATTAATAATTAACCACTTGAATAATACCTTTCACGTTTGCACTATACGGATGCTTTAAACTATAACCGATTCGATGATAATTTAAATGCGTGAGAATATTCTCATATGTTTGCGGTTCTCATGCGATAAGCATTTTGATCGAAAAAAAAAAAAATCATTTTCCAACAAGCTTGTCAATCCTAACTTTTCCGACGACAAAAAAAAAATCCGTCAAAGAAAATCTTTTTCTTTTCAAAAAAGAAAAAAAGAGAAAAAAAAGAGGGAAAAATTCAGCGGTTTTACTCATATCCTTTCCCCAAATGTTCCAAAATGATACTAATATCGAGAATCAGGAAAAGAAATTTTCCGGATAGAATCAACCCAAAGGTCAAACGTATTACGATACAATAAAAAAAAAGGAGGAAAAGAAATGAAGAAGAAGAAAGAAAAAAAAATGGTCTTAAAAGAAAAAAAAAAACTTCTGAGCGTTCGGAACTTTGAACCGCGGATTTTGAAAAAGAAAAAAAGAAAAAAAAATTGTAGGCAGTTATAGAGTAACTATAACCGTAAGGGTTGCGAAAAACTTCGTTGTAGGACACATCGTAATTGTTAGTTATTAAAATTTTTAAGTCTCGAACAAAAACAGGTAAATATAAATAACAGGTAAATCTTTCGTAAATAACAGTAAATTTTTCTGAACTCTTTCACAGTTTGAAAAATTTAAAAATTAAAGAAAATTCCCCAGGACCGAGCCCAACGAAGTCACGTCAAAAATAGATTTAAAAATTTTTGGTAACAGTTTTAAAAATTAAAAAATTAAAAAAAACATTGTTAATAAAAATTCTTAATATGCACATTTAGATTAATTTTTCCTGATAATTGTAAGTTTTTGTAGGAAATGAAAAATCTCTTTGATTTCTATTTTTGGACATTTAGCCTAATTTTAAAAAAAGAAAAAATAATAAAGATTTTTTAATTATTAAAATTTTTAAGTAATTATTAATGAAAAATTACTTTTTTTCTCAAAAGCCCATATTTCAACAAAATACCTAAGTCATTTCGATTAATTTTCATTGTTATTTTTTAAAAATTGTTATTAAGAGAAGGCTTCAGATATTTATTTAAATATACCAAAATAAATTTCCCTGCACCCAGAAAAAGGAATATGCCTCGTTCGCAATACAAGCGATGTTGCTTAGCGACAAAACAAGTATGCTTTGCCGCAAAGCAACATGGCTCGACTTGTCGACATTATGCATTGCGGCAAAGCAATCACGAGTTTTTGCACAAAACATTTATTCTGCTTGGACCTAAGTTATGCAAAAATGCTTTGCTACAAAGCATTTTTGCTTAGACCCAAAGCAGCATTTTTCTGGGTGTGGCCTAAAACTTTTTTTTGGAGATACAAATTAAAAATCTGGCTTCGTAGCAAACCTTATATTCATACTGGCATCTTTCTTTCAAAATTTCAGATTCTCAGGTTGTAAAGAAACTCCGGAAAACGTTTTCAAAAATAAATGTCGGGAATATATTTTCCAATGCGTTTTCCGGAGTTTCTTTACAACCTGAGAATCTGAAATTTTGAAGGAAAGATGCCAGTATCACAATGAAGTTCGCTACGAAGCCAGATTTCTGATTTGTATCTCCAAAAAAAAGTTTTAAGCCATGGAAATTATTTTTGGTATATTTAAATAAATATCTGAAGCCTCCTCTTAATTTCTATTTTTGGACATTTAGCCTAATTTTAAAAAGAAAAAATAATAAAGATTTTTTAATTATTAAAATGTTAAAGTAATTATTAATGAAAAATCACTTTTTTTCTCAAAAGCCCTCATTTCAACAAAATCGCTAAGTCATCTCGACTAATTTTCATTGTTATTTTTTAAAAATTGTTATTAAGAAGATTAGTTATAATCCTACTTTAAAAATTACGATACAGAAGATTATTTATAAAAATTATGAAAATCTTACACATTTACGCGTGACTCCCCCAAAAATGCGTAAAAAAAAATCTTACATATTTGCGCCTCATTCCTCCACAGGCGCGTAAAAAAATCATACACGTTTACGCCTCCCTCCCCTATAAGAGCGTAAAAAAATCTTACGTATTTTCGCCTCATTCCCTTATAAGTGCGTAAAAAAAACATACACGTTTACGCCTCCATCCCCTATAAGAGCGTAAAAAAATCTTACATATTTACGCCTCACTCCCCCATAATCGCGTTAAAAAATCATACACGTTTACGCCTCACTCCCTTATAAGTGCGTAAAAAAATTATACACGTATACGCCTCACTCCCTTATAAGTGCGTAAAAAATTAATACACGTTTACACCTCACCTCCCCATAAGAGCGTAAAAAAATCTTCCACATTTACCCGTGACTCCTTCATAAGAGCGTAAAATAATCTTACATATTTACGCCTCACTCTCTCATAAAAGCGTAAAAAAATCATACACGTTTATGATTTTTTTACGCCTCACTCCCCCATAAGTGCGTAAAAAAATCATACACGTTTACGCCTCACTTCCCCGTAAGACCGTAAAAAATCTTACATATTTACGCGTGACTCCTTCATAAGAGCGTAAAAAAACCTTACTTACAAAAACAACCTTACAACCTTACTTACCCACAAAAAGCTTACAAAAAACCTTACCATATTTACGCCTTACTCTCTCATAAGTGCGCAAAAAAATCCTGTATAGATTTATCCGTCTAGTCCGGAATAACGAAGTTCTTCGTTAAAAAAAAAAATGATCGTTAGATTTTTCTAATTTGTTTACATATTCATTTAACCGACATAAATCAAAATACAATTGTAAATACCAACTTTAAACAACATGCAGAGCTATCCCTTTTCACCGAAAACAAACAAAACATGAATACAAAACAAAAACGGGATGAAGTAGGTCAATATATGGAGCCGGGCGGGAATAATACCAAGACAAGACAACAAAAGCATCCCCTTTTTCCGATTGTCAGCTACTCCTTAGAAAAGAGCCGAATGTGCGCGTTGACAGGTCAGCGAGTACAATTTCTTTTTCTGTTACTTAAAAATGAAATCGGAAGGAAAATAAAAAAGAATCAATCACAAAAAAAAAAAAAGTTGAAAGAAAAAAAAAAGCGGAAGGAACATTTTCAAATTGGAATAGATGTCCCGGTTGAAATAGAAAATGACTACAGAAGAACAAGGGGAGATGCAGGGAGAAGGAGGGGGTTCAAAAAAAAAGTAGTGTGAGAGCTGAAAGGAAAATATTTCCGCTTTTTTGGAAACTTATTACGGATATGTCGCTTATGAGAAAAAAAAAAATTGGGAACGGGTTTTCAGTCTGGTCGGGATATAGAAAGTAAGTCAAACCATCCATAAACTTAGAAAAAAAAAAAGTATTTCAATCCTTGTTTTGCAAATTTTCCCCTAGAAAAAAAAAATCGACATCAAAAGAAGATATTAAATTGAAAAAGCTTAAGTTCTTTGATCCTTAAAAAAAAATTTCCGGTTTAAGATTTTTGATTCCATTTTTAAACTACACCCGTCACTAATCCTGATCGACTAAACAAGATCTTTCACGAAAATACTCGCGGATTTCCAATTCCTCAACTTTCCCGGAAAAGTTTTACGCGATTGAAATTAAATTCAAAACTCCACCCCGGAATCGAAATCGGTGGGGGAGGGATAAAAACTTTCCTTTCGCCCCGCCGCGAAAATCAAGCTTGACTTTGAATGGCAGACCGGGGGTTAAAAGTGCTAAAAGGTTTTACATAAGGACCTTCCGAAAGGATTATCCGGTTCATGATGAGAAAGTCGGATGCGAAAAGGGAGAAACCGCGGGGCTTTATAGGTATTTTGAAAACGCGAGATTATCGTCTGCGGACTCAAGTTTAACGCTCCCCGCGTTATTATGATAAGTGAAAATTTAATAAACTTGCCTTGTAATATGTTATACGGGTTATGGAGATCAAAAGACGAGGAAAGCACTACAATGGTATTGTTAGTTCCTTTATTCCCCTCTCAAGAGTCATGTCTCTTTTAAGAACATGGATGATTTATCTCGGAGAGGATTTAGAAAAAGGGGAGATATTAAAATATTTTTCACGACTGGAAAGGAAAGTTATTAATCATGTTAATCAGACGTATATGGGGTAATTTTTTTTTTTGCGAAGTATCAGAGTTAAGGATTTAGGATTTAGGATCAGGAAATTCAGTGAATTACAAAAATTATTCGGGCTTTAAGGGGAATGAAATGGTACGAAAATAAGGGAATATTTTGGAACTGGTGTATAATACGGTGATCAAAAAAACAAAAAAAAAAAGTGTTTCCGATTTTGTTTTTTACCAAAAAAGTGGGTTAAAATGCAAGAAAAATTTTTAATCATTTTAAAAAATTTGGGAACACTTTTTCCCATTAGTGTAAGCAATTTTAACAAGAAAAAAATTTTCAGGGCTCCAAATTGGGAACTAAATTAAATATAGAGCCCAAAAAATCGGGTTTAGGCGCAAAAAAGTGCTAATCGGGACTCAGGCGTTGATCGGGGAAAATCGGGATAGTGAAATTAATCTCGTGTTCCCCGAGCTTTTTCCTATCAGTGTAATAAACTTCAGCAACAAAAAAAAATTTTAGGGCTCCAAATTGGGAAATAATTTTTGAGCCCAAAAAACCGGGTTTAGACGCAAAAAAAGCCCTAACAGCAACTCAGACGTTGGTCGGGGAAAATCGAAATGATAGAATTCGTGTTCCTCGGGTTTTTTTTTTTTGATAAGTATAAGCAACTTCTACAACAGCAAAAAAAGATTTCGGCTCCAAATTAGAAAATAAATTAAGATCGAGCCCAAAAATCGGGTTAAGGCGCAAAAAACTGCTAATCGGGACACAGGCGTTGATCGGAAAAAATCAGGATAGTGAAATTCGTGTTCCCCGAGCTTGTTTTGATTAGTGTAACAAACTTCAACAACAAAAAAAAATTTTAGGTCTCCAAATTGGAAAATAAATTAAAATTCAGCCCTAAAAATCGGGTTTAGGCGCAAAAAAAGCACTATCAGCAACTCAGACGTTAATCAAGGAAAATCGAAAAAATAAAATTCGTGTTTCTCTGGCTTTTTTCCATAAGTATAAACAACTTCTACAACAACAAAAAAAGATTTCGGCTCCAAATTAGAAAATAAATTAAGATCGAGCCCAAAAAATCGGGTTTAGGCGCAAAAAAAGTGGTAATCGGGACTCAGGCGTTATTCGGAAAAAATCAGGACAGTTAAATTCGTGTTCCCCGAGTTTTCTCCTATTAGGGTAAGCAGCTTCAACAAAAAAAAATATTAGGGCTCAAAATTGGGAAATAAATTAAAACTGAGCCCGAAAAATCGGATTTAGACGCAAAAGAAGCGCTAACATTGCCTCAGGCGCTGGTCGGAGAAAATTGGGATGGTGAAATTCGTCATCTACAACGTCAAAAGCACCTATTAAGTCCATTTTCGTAAAATTCAATTACGGAAAAATTTACCGAATTTCGTATCATTAAATGCTAAGAAAAAAATTGTGGCTTAAGCCCTTTTTTGCTCTGCGACACACTTAAATCGTTTAAAAAAATGTTTCAAAATTTTTCTTGCGTTTTTACAGAAAAAAAGTGTTACCGATTTTGTTCTTTACCAAAAAAATGGGTTCATTTTTTTTTCTTTTTTGGGGTCAGACTAATGTATAGATCTGATTTCAAATTTCTGGATCTCGGTCAACTCGTCTGTATTTTGAGATTCACGATTTTATCGAAAAAATGCACTGCTATAGTTTTTTCTCTCATTTTTATTGTACTTGGTGTTTTTCCATTATCCGTCTATTCTTTTATATATTTTTTTTTTGTTTCGTTTATATACCTTTTAGTTTGCTTGACATGGCCATCATTTCTGCCTTTGAACGATTACACAGCAATTTCAGTTCTGTCTGGAATCGAATCAGTGGCGGAGTCGAGTGCTTATAATTTTTGTCCATGTCTATACTCGTTAGTAAAAAGTGAAGCAAAAAGCGTATAATTTTGGGAAAATAAATTCAAAAAATCTTTAAAAAATACTTAAGGATGTTCTTCCGATGAATATGAGATTCTTAGTTGATCGTTCTCCTGCAACTTAAACATGGGCGCAACTTTGTTTATTTTTTGAAGGAAGGTTTTTCCGCCTACAAAAATTTAATTGGAATCGAATAATTTTTTTCAAAAGTATATGAATATTCCTCGTAACATTCTCCACAACTTTTGCATGCATAATTCTGTATGCATAATTTATGCATAATTAAATTGTAAGATATAAAAAAAAATTTCCGGTAAAAAGGTTAAGTTATTTATTAATAATTTATGCATCTTTTTTTCGTACGGGTAACTTTCAGCTTATTTGGACTGTTCAAAAACAAATACAAGGTAAAAAATTAAAAATTAAATGAAAAGAGCTCAACTCGTACTACCCCTTCATTCAAAATATTAAGATCGTCTTCTCTCTTAAAAAATTAATATTAAAAATTTTAATATTCCGCATTATGAACGATATCATGTTGTTGAATTGTCGTTATAAAGCTTATCCCCCTCATGGAAATTATATATGCGGGCATATATGCAAAAAAAAAATATGCAACATATAAATGACATATGTGCCGCATATATGAGGTTCCCTATGTTCGCTGAAGGCCATGCTTATATGCCACATACCGTACTTTTTGCCGTTTCTAATATGCGGCATACATGTGAAAGACATATATGTTGCATCTAAACTGTTGGTTCAAATATGTGACATATTTGTAAAATTGATATATGCGACATACATATAGAAAGATATGCAACATATAAATGACATATGTGAGGCATATATGAGGTTGTCCATGTTGGATGGAGAGTTATACTTATATGCCACATACCTTACTTTTTGCCGTTTCTAATATGCGACATATACGTTTAAAACATATATGTCGCATGTGAACTGTTGTTTGCAATATGCGGCATATATTTAAAATTGATATATGTGGCATACATCTCGCAACTAAATAGCACGACAGAGCATATATGTGACGTATATGTTTTAGAAATGTCGTGGGATTTTCAGATATATGCAGCTTCTAGGTGACATATATATATATGCATACTTGCGGCATAAATGCAATATATATATTTATAATATTTAAAATTGATATATGTGGCATACATCTCGCAACTAAATAGCACGACAGAGCATATATGTGACGTATATGTTTTAGAAATGTCGTGGGATTTTCAGATATATGCAGCTTCTAGGTGACATATATATATAATGCATACTTGCGGCATAAATGCAATATATATATTTATAATATATTTAAAATTGATATATGTGGCATACATCTCGCAACTAAATAGCACGACAGAGCATATATGTGACGTATATGTTTTAGAAATGTCGTGGGATTTTCAGATATATGCAGCTTCTAGGTGACATATATATATATAATGCATACTTGCGGCATAAATGCAATATATATATTTATAATATATTTAAAATTGATATATGTGGCATACATCTCGCAACTAAATAGCACGACAGAGCATATATGTGACGTATATGTTTTAGAAATGTCGTGGGATTTTCAGATATATGCAGCTTCTAGGTGACATATATATATAATGCATACTTGCGGCATAAATGCAATATATATATTTATATATACATAACTAGAAAAGCATATACACACCCTATACATTTGGACGGCGCATATAGGCAGTGCACATATATGCGGAGTATAAGTGCCATTGAAAATAATTTGATTAAAAAAAAAAAAAAAAAAAAAAAAATGAAGTAAAATAAAATAAAAATAAATGACTGATTGAACTAATTTCCCTATTTTACACTGGACTTTTGATTCTGAAAAATGGAAAGCCGTTTTGGGGAAAAAAAAGATGAGGGACTTTTCTTAGAAAATAAAATTGCTCGAAGTCGTTAAAAATTACTTATGATGTATAAAATTTTAAAAAAGCAAAAAAAATTAAAAAAAAAAAAAAAAAAAATGAAAAGAACAACTAGAATTATATTTTGTCAAAATTTAAGAAATAAACAATTAAAAAAAGATTCGAAAATCCAATATTTTAAAAAAATTAAGGGAAAAACAAAATACCTGAGTTATATTTAAGTTCTGATACTGCAGAACTCACATAGGCTAAATTACTATTTTTACCACTAGGATTCGAAAATCCAAAAATTTTTAAAAATCATGAAAAAAACAAAATAATTGAGTTACATTTAAGTTGTCATATTGCAGAACTCACATCATTTAAATTACTAACTATTTTTAATTACTCTTTAATCCTCTTCGCCACTTTCATGTTTCTTTTCATCTTCACCACTTACACATTTCTTTTCATCACTTCCACTTTCGGAACTCAGGTCTGCTGGGTTAATATTTTCACTGGTTGACTTTTTTTCTTTGAAATCTTCATCACTATCTGAGCTTGCATCTTTCGCATGGTCATTTGTACTCACTTGAATTTTTTTTTTTTCTTTATCGTCTTCCCTTACTTCCCTTACTTCACTATCTGAACTTGATTCCTTATCAGACGACTTTTTTGTGTTTCTAACATCTTCACTTTGTTCGATGTCAGAGTTATCTGTTTTTTTCTTCTTATTTACTCTCTCAGTCTCCTGCGAAGATTGCCTCTTGCTGTTTTTTTGGAGATGGTCTCCTTTTCTGTTTTTTTCATTAAGCTTTCTACTTCTCAGATTTGTTAGTTTGACGTTTAAAGCCGTAACGACGTCTTTAGTTTTATACGAAGACGGGAAAACCGTCTTGGTTTCAACTGGAACAAAGAACAAATAAAAAATATACATAAATTTTACCAAAAACCAATTATTTTGAATCTTGAAATGAAGGTGGGGCTTAATTTACAGTTAATCTCTACACGGGGTTTTTCAAAATTCAACCTACCCTGAAATTCTTCAGTAGAGTCTAAAACCTAAACCTAAACCTGGTGACCCATTTCAAAAAAGATTTAAAAATATTTGATCCACAATACATTGTTTCAAAATATGTAATTTAATCATAAAAACTGCTAAAATCCATCATAACATAAAAAAATTATTTGTATAACATGATGAAAATAACAATTTTTTAAAATCTAAAATCAAAAATTAAAATTTAAACCCAATGAAGCATTAAAAAAATTCCAGTGAAATCAACAAGCAGAATACATGCATCTTTATGATCCAAATTTAGTTCATGGGTAACCTAATTTTCCAATTCATACTTTCGCCTCAATTTTTTTTTTTTTTTTTTGAAAGCAAAAACTAGTGTAGGACTTATATACTCTGATGACTTTTGATTCTTTAAATTTAAGTCTACTAAAAATTTTATAGATTTGGGATTCTGTAAAAAGAATGCTTTTAAAAGGTACATACCCAAAATCGCTTCAAGGCGGTCAGGGTCAAGAGGTTCTAAACGCTCCTCTCCTTTTTTCTTCTTCCCCTGACCGCCTTTGACATTGCACTTCAGGAGCTCATTTTCGTCAAACAACAATGCCATTAATTGCAAAGCGAAGGCTGTAAAAGATTTCCCTCGTTCCTCACAGCTGGAGTATTTGCTCAATGGAACTTCGTAATTCCCAACTTTAACCTGAAAGAAAAAATTTGTTAGAACCCATTTGAAAGTTTTTGAACCATAAAAAAGCTCACCATTTCTTTTCCATCTTGTTGAAAAACCTCTTTTTTGATGAATAACGGTTCATTTTTTTTCGAATCCACATCTGAGCCTTCCAGCAATTTTTTCACCATCGACTCAATGGAGCCTAATCCTGAGGAAAAGAAAATAAAACATGAAAATTAAGAAGTTAAAATTAGAAAGGAAAAAATTGGTGAAATGTACTTACTTTTGAAAATCATTTCTGTAGTAGTGTTCGTCTTTGATGTCACAAAAAAAGAAAAAAGAGACAAGGCAAATTAATCATTTGAACAATAAATTTGGCAAAAAAAAAATTGACTTACATCATCATTTTTTTTCTCTGTTGCTTTATCTTTCTTCGGTGATTTACTTTTCTTTGGTGATCTATTTCTTATTGGTGCTTTATTTGTCAAAACCGAAAAAGGATTAACTGGGTTTCTTGAAACTCCCACCTAAAAAAAAAATGAAACTTATTTCTTGTAAAAAGAAAAAAATATTTTTTCACTTACACCACTCCCTTTCTTCTTGTCTGTTTTATCCTGAAGTTCTCCTTTTCCTTTGCTTGATCCTGAACTTCTAGGGGTTTCCTCCTGGAAAAAAATGATATGAGAAACTAGACTTTATTGTTCTTAAGTTACAAAAAAAATTTATTACTTACAACACTTGTTTTTGATAATTGTTTTTTCTTAGGCGGCTCCGGTGACTCCTCAGCTTCTAATTCATTTAGCTTGACCTTCTGCTCTTTTGACGTACCGACAAAAACGACTATCCCCCTGTACACACTCCAACCCCCCGGAGGTTCTTTACTCGGCTTACGCCATTCGACTTTATAAATTTTTTTATCATCGTACTCATTAATATTAAATTTTCGAATCCAGTCTAACGGAATTTCAGCCGTGTATGTATCTTTGTCCTCACCGTCACACCATTTCACTAATGCCGATTTCGACATTTTCCAAAAAAAAAAAAAATTAAAATAAAATAAAAAAATTAACCCGGTAATCCAAAGCGTTGACAAACGAAAAACATCAAAACACCAAAACACGCGCAGACTTGCAGCAATTATTATCAATATATAAATTAACGAAAAAGTTTGCTCAGTAAAGCAAAACATAGGCGAACCAGTTTTTCTTTCGACGAAACCGGTCTAACCGACTCTCAGACGTGTGTTCATATTTTCAATGTTGAGTTGATTTCACGGAAAGATTTTTAACAACATTATTTTAAGTAGACTTTTCGAACATAGTTTGTCATGCGCAATATCAATGTTTATTTTTTTTTAGTTTTCAAAAGTTATTATAAATATTATAATTATTATAATTATCGTAATTATCGTTGATTGGTTTTTAAAAATGAGTGACAAGGACAGAGAAAAAAATGAAAGGGGTCCTTATTTGACATACATGTCGAAGGATTCGGATGCCCCTTTCAATAAAAGAACTGTCCGGGATAGAAAACGAAAAGCTCGGCTTCAGAAAATTGCAGAAAAAAATAAAAGGTGAGTTTTTGATTCATAGATTCTGATTATTTCATATCATTTAACAATAATTAATATATTTTGTACAGGATTGAAATTGAATGCACCTCTGGCGGCAGTGATGAACATCCAGATAATTCGCCTACGTTTAGGATGAAGGAGGAAGAAATCTTTACTTTCGATTCAAGTTCAACAGCATCTACTCCTATAGAGATGCCAAATGCTATTAGAGGCAGAACCAGTTCCGAAAGTTTGGAACTTGGTGTAACATCAGGGTCAGTAATTGTCTTCTCAAGTTATTGTTTTTTTGTACTTATCAGTTTTTACAATAATAAACATTTTAGCTTTAGCATGGATGAGGATTCTATCTCATTCGATGAAATTACCAAGGATTCTGAGACATCAACACTTTTGGAAGCTTCACAAGAAAGATCCAGTCCAGAAAGATCTGAAGCTAGTGAAAGGTCTGTTTTATTGTTGTTATTATTTTAGGATGAAGGAGGAAGAAATCTTTACTTTAAATTCAAGTTCAACAGCACCTGCTTCTATAAAGATGCCAAATGCTATTAGAGGCAGAACCAGTTCCGAAAAGGATTTTGAATTTATGATTTAATTTGAAAATGATTTTTAATTTATGAATTTAATTTTTTAATATGGGCATAATTCTTCATTTTAATGCTCTAGTTCAGTACTTCATAACAGCAATTGAATTTTTTTAAAAATAAATAACTGCAATTTTTTTTTGGCACACCAATTTCTAAATCTGTTTGATTTCTTTGTTAAACAGGTGTTTTTTTTTTTTTTTTTTTTTTCTTTTTTTTTTTTTTGTGTGTGTTTTTAAATATTTAACACTATAACAATGAATATTTTAATTACAGATCTGAAGAGAACTCTACTAGTGATGAAAGTGAGGTTGAGAGCAGTGTCACTGATAATGCAGAGAAGGGAAATGCAGTATCTCATTTTAGCAGGGTCAGTTGTCAAGTATTAAAATAATTTTATCTAGAGATCAGGATCATGGAAAAAAGATATTAATCACTTGCAATTTTTCCTCTACATAGGTTCTTTAATAGAAAAAAATTTTTTTAATTTTTTTAAAAATATTTAGTGGTCACTCATCACAGCAGTTGAAATTTTGTCATGATTTTCAAGCGTTTTTTAAAATTAACTTTAAAAATTCGTACGGATTCTAAATTACATGATAAAAAAATGATCTTTTTAGGATATAAAAGTCTTAGATGAAGCGCCCTGAAAAAAATTCCCGATCCACAAATATTTAGCCGTTCCTCTGGGAAAGAAAGAAGTCTGAAAAAAATAAAGGAAAAATTCGCTTCACGTTTTAGAAGCAGGTTCAAAAATTTTGAAAATAGCCTAAACTCGTATAAATATAATCTTAAAAAAATAAATATTTTTATACTTCTCATACTCAGATTTTACTTTTTTTTTTTTTTTTTTTTTTTTTTTTTTTTGGCATCATATTAAATCCTTTTTTTTTTTTTTTTTTTTTTTGCAGCAACGGATTAGATTGTATCCAACGCCAGAATTGAAAAGATCATTGTTCATATTGGCCGTCAAGCTTAAACACAACTTAAACAATCTAGTTTCGGAGACGTTTAGAAATGTCTTGGGTATTTATTCAAAAAGTGAAATCAAAACTAAAACGTGGAAACATGCTTACAGTAAACTTTTGAAACATTATTCGGTGAATGTGGAGGCTCATCATTTTTGCCCCAGCTGCAATTTTTGTGTTGGGATTATAGGAGAGGAGGATGTTTGGATTGATGAAGATATTGAAGAATTATTCACTGCTTGCAAATCATGTGGGGCCGAGTTTGAAGTTAAGAAAAACGTAACTGACAGAAATTGTTTTATATATGTGCCATTAAAAAATCAATTGATTCAACTCTTGGAAAAAAACGATATTACCTACCCTGCGAGAAGAATCAAGAAAAATGAGAATGCATTGGAAGACATCTATGATGGACGTTTGTACAAAGACAAGGTGAAAGACAACATGATTTCAATTAACTTAAATATTGATGGAGTTCCGTGTTTCGAAAAATCTAACTCAGAGATCCTGCCAATATTAGGTATGATCAACGAACTTCCTCCGAAAAAAAGAAGGAAGTGCGCAATGATATTAGCGGTTTGGGTCGGAAAAGGCAAACCTATCATAAATGAATATTTGAAACCCCTAGTGACAGAACTTGATGAACTATATTACAGCGGCTTCGAATATGAATATGAAGGAACGGCTTATTCAAAGAAGTGTTGTGTCCTCGGCTGTATATGCGATTCGATTGCAAGACCGACAGTCCGCAATAATACGCAATTTAATGGGGCTTTCGGTTGTGGGCTATGTCTTCATGAAGGTAAGAGAGTCGAAAGAGGCGATGGACACACCAGGGTGTATTTGAATGAAAATGGTAATCCTTTCGGTACTGGCCAAAGGAACCATGCAGATACAATGAATCATGCACAGCGACAAGAATACGGCATGAAAGGAGTTCCGAAAGTCAGTGAGCTGCCTGATTTTGATATCATTAGAGGTCTGCCTCCTGACTCCATGCACAACGTATATTTTGGTGTGGCACCGCAGTTTGCAAGACTATGGTTTGACTCTGAGAACAGTCAAGAGGAATTTTACATCGGTGTACATGTTAAATCAATAGACCGTCTTCTGTTGAAAATTAAACCGAACCTAGATGTCACCAGCACTCCTAGAAAAATATCTGACAAAGCTTTTTGGAAGGCACACGAATGGTACATATTTTTATTTTTTTACAGCGTCCCGATTTTGGAACAGTTCCTCCCAGGAAAATATATTCGCCATTGGAAGTTACTCGTGCAAGCCTGTTTTTTGCTGTGTAAGACATCAGTCATGCCCTACGATGTGGAAAACGCTCGCCAGTTAATTAATGACTTCGTATCTCAAGTACCTGAGCTTTACGGAGAAGAACATGTATCGTTTAATATCCATCTGTTAAATCACCTTCCAGATGCGGTTCTCGATTTGGGGCCGTTATGGTGCTTCAGTGCATTTTCTTACGAAGACTTCAATCAGGAAATTTTAAAATACGTACACTCATCTCAAGGGGTGCCGCAACAGATCAGCAACAATTTTCGACTCAAATATGCTGTCGACAATCTCTTATCAGACATACAAAATCAATTAAGTGACGAGGAACATACTGTCTTAATGAGTATCTTGGAAAAGAAAAGCAGACCAAAAATTACTAGAAAATTATGGGATCATGCTTACATTATGGGAAAAGAGATAGTTTTAGAAGAATTACCAATTGAATATGATCTAGCATTAACACGGATTTACATAGAAATTGAACCCGGGGATACCATTACCACCTTTTCAAGGATGTTACTAAATAATGAAGTTGTACATTCTTCGGAATACAAAAAACCAAAAAAAAGGCAAAGCTATTTCGTTCAGCTTCATGATGGCGAAATATTTTCCATCTGTACGTTCTTATTTATCAAAAGGTCGGATTCCAAAGAAGAATGCTATGCAGTTGGAAATTATTGCGTCAAAGCGACTGACCCTGGCATTATAAACCGATACAGAGATCTTCCAGGGTTAATTCCTTTGTCAGGATTGCAAAATAATTTAGGTGCGATCAAAATTACCGACATAAAAGAAAAAATTTTGCTCGTAGGTAATATTAATGCGGAATTGTCTTTTGCTGGTATTTTCCCTAATCGAAATGAATATACAATTTAATTAAATTGTGTATACGCGTATATTCCGCATATGTAAAAATATGTCGGTACTTAAATCATATTTCAACATTGCTAGTTATATGTCGCTAAAAAGTGGCATCGGTGCTGCATATATCTCATAACTTGCCAAGGATATTAATATGTAGCATATAAATTATAGCGCATTTCCGCATATATTTAAATTATTCGGTACTTAAAGAATAGTTAAACTTGGCTACTTATTTATTTGAACTTTGGTAGATATATGTCGGTTATATCCGGCATCTGTGCTGCAAATAATTTATATATTATTAACGACATTCAGTTTGTATGTGACATATAAGCCGGATGTATATGTCGCTTATAAGAGGCATCTGTGCTACATATAGCTAATGAATTTCTAGCGATATATTAACATGCGACATATAAGTCCGCGGATTTCCGCATATATCTAAACTATTCGGTACTTAAATAATGTAGTTGAACTTCGCTGGTTATATGTCGGTTATATCCGGCATCGGTGCTGCATGCAATTAATAATTTTTCAACGATATTCTGTTAATATGTGACATATAAGCCCGCTTATATTCCTCATATGTAAAAATATGTCGTTACTTAAATCATATTTCAACATTCCTATTATAAGTCGCTTATAAGTGCCATCGGTGCTGCATATAATATTTGAACATAGGTGGTTATATTTCTGTTACATGCGGCATCTTCGCTGCATATAATTTATATGTTACCAATGACATTTAGTTTATATGTGACATATTAACCAAATTATATGCCGCATATATATATAAGTATTTCAGTACTTATTTATTTGAACTTTGGTAGATATATGTCGGTTATATCCGGCATCTGTGCTGCAAATAATTTATATATTATTAACGACATTCAGTTTGTATGTGACATATAAGCCGGATGTATATGCCGCAAATACATGAATCTTTCAGTACTTAATATTTGAACATTGGCAGTAATATGTCGCAAATAAGCGGCATTTGTGCTGCAATGAATGCTGGAATGAATTTCCAACGATATCATGGATTTATGTGAAATATATAAACCCGCGTATTTTCCGAATATATATATATATTTCCGTATTTAAATAAAATTTGGACTTTGATAGTTACATGTCGCTTACATGCGGCATCTGTTCTGCATATAAGTGATCAATTTCCAACGAGATTCCAGACTTTGGTACACATTCTGTTTATACGCAGCGATCTATATGCCGCATATATGTAGATATTTCAGTACCTAAATAATATTTCAACACTAGCAGTCCTAGGGCGCATATAAGCGTCATCTGTGCTGCATATAAGTAATATCTTACCAATTACATTCAGTTTATATGCCTCATATATACTTCGGAATTTGATTTATATGTGACATATAAATCGGCTTATATGCCGCGCATATAACAGCTTTGGCTTTTTCCATATTGTCGACATATACAATGGTTGGTATATATATGTTAAATGTATGTATAATTAAGCATATATGTCGACAATATGAAAAGTGCCAAAAGCAGTTATGTGTGACATATATGCCCGTCGTATGCCGCATATATATCAGTACTTCGGAACTTGATTTAAATGTGACATATAAACTGGCTTATATGCCGAATATAACTGTTTTGCCACTTTCCATATTGTCGACATATATGTTGATTTGTATATCTATGTTAAATATATGCATAACTAAGCATATATGCAGACAATATGAAAAATGCCAAAAGCAGTTGTGTGACATATATCCACGTTTTATGTCGCATATATATGTATAATTGCGGAACTTGATTTATATCTGACATAAAAAGCGGCTTATATGCCGCATATAACAGCTTTGGCTTTTTCCATATTGTCGACATATATGTTGGAGTGTATATGTATGTTAAATATATGCATAACTAAGCATATATGTCGACAATATGAAAAGTGCCGACAAAGTTATGTGTGACATATATGTCGATTTTATGCCGCATATATATGTATATTTCGGAACTCGATTTAAATTTGACATATAAACTGGCTTATATGCCGAATATAACTGTTTTGCCACTTTCCATATTGTCGACATATATGTTGGTTTGTATATATGTTAAATATATGCATAACTAAGCACATATGTAGACAATATGAAAAACGCCAAAAGCAGTTATGTGTGACATATATGCTCGTTGTATGCCGCATATAAATCAGTACTTCGGAATTTCATTTAAATGTGACATATAAACTGGCTTATATGCCGAATATAGCTGTTTTGCCGCTTTCCATATTGTCGACATATATGTTGATTTGTATATCTATGTTAAATATATGCATAACTAAGCATATATGCAGACAATATGAAAAATGCCAAAAGCAGTTGTGTGACATATATCCACGTTTTATGTCGCATATATATGTATAATTGCGGAACTTGATTTATATCTGACATAAAAACCGGCTTATATGCCGCATATAACAGCTTTGGCTTTTTCCGTATTGTCGACATATATGTTGGAGTGTATATGTATGTTAAATATATGCATAACTAAGCATATATGTCGACAATATGAAAAGTGCCGACAAAGTTATGTGTGACATATATGTCGATTTTATGCCGCATATATATGTATATTTCGGAACTCGATTTAAATTTGACATATAAACTGGCTTATATGCCGAATATAACTGTTTTGCCACTTTCCATATTGTCGACATATATGTTGGTTTGTATATATGTTAAATATATGCATAACTAAGCACATATGTAGACAATATGAAAAACGCCAAAAGCAGTTATGTGTGACATATATGCTCGTTGTATGCCGCATATAAATCAGTACTTCGGAATTTCATTTAAATGTGACATATAAACTGGCTTATATGCCGAATATAGCTGTTTTGCCACTTTCCATATTGTCGACATATATGTTGATTTGTATATCTATGTTAAATATATGCATAACTAAGCATATATGCAGACAATATGAAAAATGCCAAAAGCAGTTGTGTGACATATATCCACGTTTTATGTCTCATATATATGTATACTTGCGGAACTTGATTTATATCTGACATAAAAACCGGCTTATATGCCGCATATAACTGCTTCGGCTTTTTCCATATTGTCGACATATATGTTGGAGTGTATATGTATGTTAAATATATGCATAACTAAGCATATATGTCGACAATATGAAAAGTGCCGACAAAATTATGTGTGACATATATGTCGATTTTATGCCGCATATATATGTATATTTCGGAACTCGATTTAAATTTGACATATAAACTGGCTTATATGCCGAATATAACTGTTTTGCCACTTTCCATATTGTCGACATATATGTTGGTTTGTATATATGTTAAATATATGCATAACTAAGCACATATGTAGACAATATGAAAAACGCCAAAAGCAGTTATGTGTGACATATATGCTCGTTGTATGCCGCATATATATCAGTACTTCGGAATTTCATTTAAATGTGACATATAAACTGGCTTATATGCCGCATATAACTGCTTTGGCTTTTTCCATATTGTCGACATATATGTTGATTTGTATATCTATGTTAAATATATGCATAACTAAGCATATATGTAGACAATATGAAAAATACCAAAAGCAGTTATGTGTGACATATATCCACGTTTTATGTCGCATATATATGTATACTTGCGGAACTTGATTTATATGTGACATACAAACCGGCTTATATGCCGCATATAACTGCTTCGGCTTTTTCCATATTGTCGACATATATGTTGATTTGTATATCTATGTTAAATATATGCATAACTAAGCATATATGTAGACAATATGAAAAATACCAAAAGCAGTTATGTGTGACATATATCCACGTTTTATGTCGCATATATATGTATACTTGCGGAACTTGATTTATATGTGACATATAAACCGGCTTATATGCCGCATATAACTGCTTCGGCTTTTTCCATATTGTCGACATATATGTTGATTTGTATATATATGTTAAATATATGCATAACTAAGCATATATGTAGACAATATGAAAAATACCAAAAGCAGTTATGTGTGACATATATGCTCGTTGTATGCCGCATATATATCAGTACTTCGGAATTTCATTTAAATGTGACATATAAACTGGCTTATATGCCGCATATAACTGCTTTGGCTTTTTCCATATTGTCGACATATATGTTGATTTGTATATCTATGTTAAATATATGCATAACTAAGCATATATGTAGACAATATGAAAAATACCAAAAGCAGTTATGTGTGACATATATCCACGTTTTATGTCGCATATATATGTATACTTGCGGAACTTGATTTATATGTGACATATAAACCGGCTTATATGCCGCATATAACTGCTTCGGCTTTTTCCATATTGTCGACATATATGTTGATTTGTATATATATGTTAAATATATGCATAACTATATGTTGCATGTATGTATATTATATTAAAAAGGAAACATTTATGACTCATATATGCCAAAAGTTGTTGCATATATGCAAAATTTATGCCGCATATTATTAAGATGTATGTTTTTTTGCTTCATATTGTCGACATATATGCCTTTTTAATAAAATTTATATGCCGGTAATATGTAGTTTATATGTGGCATATATATTTCACTGAAACTTATATGCGCCATATATTTTTTTTCTTAAAATCGCATATATAATTTCCATGAGGGCCGAGACATACAAATTAGTGACGGGGAGGGACCACTTTCCCCCAGACTCGTTATTCTCATTATTATTACTAATACTTTTTTTTTTTGCTTTTTTTTCATGTAGAAAAAAAAAACCTCATTATTATTCATTATATTTGAAAAAAAAAGCTAATTATACTCATTATTTTTTTAGAAAACTCGTTATTAGTTTCGTCGAAAGGCTCTTTTTTATTTAAAAAACGGTTCGAGTAAATGTGCTAGTCATGTTTACCTAGATTCAAAAATGGGTGGGAGGAAGGAGGAAAATCTTTTTTAAAAAAGTCGATTTTCATTCAAAAGCTTTAATTTTAAAATCAGACATAATATTCATTACTTATTCATCATCATACTTAATAATAAATGAAAAAGGAAACTGTCTTAAAGCTGTCGAACAAAAAGATTCTTCAAAAATTTTTCTTGGGAGAGGAATTTAAAAATGAAAGAAGGAGAAAAAAAAAATTTAAGAGTTTCAAGAAAAAACCGGTAATAATCGTTATAATAGTCTCGCTTTTCTTTTTATAGATATTAACCTTGCGTTAGGAAAGTGAAAAAAGCAATATTTAACATTTTTAATTCTTTTTAAAAGTTGAAGAGGAACCCTTAAAAGGAGTATCTTACAGGAGAGAGAGAAAACTTTCAACGTAAGCTGTTGAGTTATTCGTTATCTCATCCATCATTTAAATGAAATTTTTATTCCTTTTATAGAGGCGGGAAAAACTATTTTACCTTATCAAACTTTCGCTTGTGCTGTAAACATTATCAAATTTTTTTTTTTAGGAAGGAAAAAAGTTTTTAAAAAAAATTCTTTTTCAAAAATAAGTTTGGAAGAAATCCGGAAAGTGACGGAAACGTCAACAAAAGTTTGATCGGTATGGGATTTTCGAAAATGGTACAATTATTGAATCTATCAAAATTTAGAAATGGGAATTTTTTTCCCCAAATTATGGACTAAAATTCGTGTGTATATGTTCCGATTAAATCTGTGCCTCAGTGCAAAATTCGGGGTTTTTAAAATCGGCGATATTAAAATTCCGTGCTTTTTAATTCGGCGATTTAAAATTTAAAATTTTAACATTTCTTCCGATTATTTTGTTAAATTTTAATAGAAACTTGCATTGACTAGGAGACTCACTGGTTAACCACCTTAAGTTTTCACTTTTATTGCTTTTCTTAAAAATTTGTATGAATGAAATATTTTCTTGCTGAATGCTGATTTTTCGAATTTAATTAAAATAAAGAGACATATTTACACTCTCCACACTTTCGCTTATTTTTTTTTACTGAAATGATTTCATGTTAAATGAAAAATGCAGCGGGGCGTCTAAACCAAAGATTATCCTGTAGTTCGTAAAGAATCGGTACGCTATTACCCGTATGTTACCACGGTATTTGGAGTTATTTTTTTTCTTAATTCGGAGAAAGATCCATTTTCAGATCCACTCCATGGTGTGACATTTCAATATTAAAATCTGACAAAAACAGAAAGGATTCCTAGAACTGGATTTATCTCGAAATGCCATTCAACGGAAGCTATTTTCATTTGCAAATTCCAAGATGTAAAAATATACTCTCCGTGAATTTCAAAATAAAAAATATTTTCTTTCTATAAAACTGTACACTTATTTATTCCATGCTGTTCTACGTATCCATACGATTTCGTAATTGAGTTTCAATGATCTTAACTATGCTTAAGGGTGTAAGGTTGATGCAAAGACGAAAAAAATTGACCTCTGCTCAATAATTTTTGGTTCGATTACGCCTTTCAAAGAAGTTATGCAGGTTTGTAATTTTTAAAAAATTTATTTAGCCAAAAAAAAAAAAAAAAAAAAAAAAAAAATCAAATGGGTCAATTTTGTTTTTTTTTGTCTCACGCCCTTATTATTCAACCGATTAAGGTCGGGGAGGTTTTAAAATAATCAGGATAAAGTGCCGAATAGAGTGCACCTTACACTTTTGATCCGGGCAGCCATCTTGAAAAAATGGCGGCTAGAAACCTGTTAAAAAGTAAAAAATCTTCAACTGCTTCTACAACCCCTTCCTCATAAAAAATTTAATTTTTTTTAAACCAAAAAATTGAACTTTTTAAAGCCAAAAAATTTTATTTTTTTTAAACCATAAAGTTTACTTTTTTCATAAGCTTTCGATTGATTGTAGGGAGAATTAGGACCCGAACTTGGGAATTCTTCATTTGTACGAAGTTTTCAGCTTCACGCTGATACTATTTCACTATTTCCCT
>CM075214.1:12654356-12729513 GCA_037577465.1 Liposcelis bostrychophila | reverse complement strand
CCAACCTCGGATATCCATTTAGAAAGTTAACGCTTTTCAATATCGGTCAAATGAGAATTTAACTTATTTTCAATATTGGCCGTTATTAGAGATCGGATCGATCTTGACCAAGATTGGCCCGATGTCGACAAGCTTTAATTTTCAATATCGATACGACATTTCAAAATTTCGACCAGGGTATATATGTATATTTAAAAAAAAACAGATTTTTTACCCCAATCGCATGGAAATCTAAACGCAATTCGGTAGGCGTATATTCTGAATATCTTGGATTTTGAATTCACGGTAATCTAAACATGATTTGTAAGGCGTATTTGGTATTTTTTTTTATTTTCCCCTCTGAATTAAAGGTTGGGTTTCCAATGAATTTTGTTAGCATGGAAATCTAAACGCAACTCGTAAGGCGTATATTTTTAATACCGTAGCTCGGTAAATCTTGGATTTTGAATACACGGTAATCTAAACATGTTTTGTAAGGCGTTTTTGGGATTCATAGCCTAAAACGCATTCTAAACGGCGCATTCGTTAGCTCCGTAATCTAAACGCATTTTGGGAGGCGCATTTAGAATTTTTATGAATTAGAAGGGAGGGATGATGGAAAAAAAAAACTATCTGAAGAGATTTTTGAATGACACAGAAACCCTTTTTACGAGAGTGTTTTTTTTATCTTGCTAGCACGTTTTTTTTTTTTTTTTTTTTTTTTTTTTTTTGCTGAAAATTGAAAGAATCAAGTAATGAAAGTTTAAAAAAAATTCTGGAAAGTTTAAAATAAAATTGGATAAGAAACGTCAGTCCCGTCATGTGAGTGTAATATGCATTTGTTTCTAAAAAGGAAAAAAAAAAGGGACGGGAAAAAAATAATATAACCATTTTTTCCCTTCTCTGATTCAGGGCGAAAAAATGAAAACTGTCGAAAAATTTTAAAAAAATGACTCGGCGGCTTTTGCGGTTTTTTTTTTTTTTTTTTTTTTCAAAAGGATTTTTAGAAATAATGCTGCAAAATTACCTTTTACTTTTATAAAAAAGCAAAATCTCGGTTTTTTTTTAATATATAAAAATATTTTTTTTTTCGCAGAAAACAAGGATATGTTTAATTTCAATGTTTTACCTGAATCCTCGGGAAAACTAAAGGCAAATAAGAAAAGTTTCAAAATCTGTATTGTGTTCAAGGGCTTTCAGGAAAAAAAAAAAATAAGTATATATTTTTATGTATACTTATTTAGGAGTATCATATCGAAAGGAAAGGAAATGTGTACTGTAAGTCTGGTTAAGAGCAGTTTCATATGTAATAAAGTGTAAATAAAATATAAAATTTTTAAGAAGTAGTATGAGACTTGTCAAGTGCAACTGGCTTTTTTCAGCCGGAAAATTTTTTTCCTTTTTTTTTTTTTTTTTTTTTTTTTTTTTTTTTTTTTTGAAATCGGACGAAAAAACTTATACGATATTTACTTTACGAAACCAAGGGAACTTGAAATTTTCTAATTAGTGGTTTTAACATTAACTTTTGCGTTAAAACGTAGATTAGGAATAACATATTGCGGGTTTAAAACGGAAGTTATCACCTTTAAACCCCGAGTTACTTGGTTTTCCGATCTGTTTTCGGTGAAAAGAAAAGAGCTTTTCGAATCCGGATGCAATCCCTTCTAATTAAATCTGATTGAGAAGCGTTTTAGGAGGGGGAGAAATTATGTTTTCGTCGGAGGGACGTAAGGTAATGTTTTTGGGGAATAAAAGAAGGGGGGGGGGGGAAGAGAGAGAAAAGGTCGAGAAAAGAGACGGGGAAATGGTAGTTTAAGTTAACTTAAACTCGCAGTCTTATTCATAAAATGAATAAAGTCCTTTCTGTTCCTTTTGTAAAAGCTGATTAAAGTTTCTCCGGACGAAGTTTCCGAGAAAATGTTTTCAATGGGGCCAGTTTCTGACGGACTGGTTTGACCTTCGTTATGTTATATATTTTATTTTATTTCGTTTGAATTGTGCGGACAAGCCAAATGACTGCTGAGGGACTAATTTTATAATTAATTTTTACTTGAAGGTTTTTCGTGCACGATACAGGCTGGATTGACGAGATGATATTGTTGCAGTTTTTTCGGTCGGATAAATGCTCCCGTGAGAAGCCATTTATTTTTAAAAGAAAGATTAAAGGAGGAAGAGGAGGGTGTACAATGCAGTGGAAAGCACTGATTCGTCGGGTCTGGTTATTTCATGGGACATTCTTTTCGAGACTTTTGGTCATGGAAATTTCGTGCGTGGGACATTTTGTCACACTAATACTTTTTGTCATGGGGGCTTTTTGCCATATAATACATTTTGTCACACTGATACTTTTTGTCATAGGAACTTTTGGTTACATAATACATTTTGTCACAAATACTTTTTTTATAGGGACCTTTGGTCACATAATACATTTTGTCACACTGATTTTTTTTGTCACCGGAACAACTTTTCGTTGCATAACACAATTTGTCACACTAATATTTTTTTATAGGGACTTTTACTCACAAAATAAATTTTGTCACATTGATACTTTTTTTCATAAACACCTTTAGTCACATAATGCATTTTGTCATAAAGACCTTTAGTCACATAGTACATTTTGTCACACTGATACTTTTTGTCATAGGGACTTTTCGTTACATAATACAATTTGTCACACTAATATTTTTTTATAGGGACTTTTACTCACAAAATAAATTTTGTCACATTGATACTTTTTTTCATAAACACCTTTAGTCACATAATACATTTTGTCCTAAAGATCTTTAGTCACACTGATACTTTTTGTCGTAGGGACTTTTACTCAAAATAATTTTGTCACACTGATACTTTTTCATAGGCACCTTTGATTACATAATACATTTTGTCACACTGATACTTTTTGTCATAGGGACCTTTGGTTACATAATACTTTTTGTCTTATAATACATTTTGTCACACTAATACTTTTTGTCATGGGACTTTTGTCACAAGGGTATAGTTCGTCACACCGGTACAAATTGTCACGGCGACATTTTGCCTTCTTTGAATTTTTACACATTTTTTATTTAAGTTGGCGAGTTCCACGGTATTTCCGGCTTCGGCTCCAACCAATTTTTACCGGATTCGGATCCCTTGATTTTAAAAAATTTTTTTAAATTCCATTTCATTCAATTTAATTCAATTTATCATTCCGATTTCATTCCGTTTCATTCAATCCATTTCCTTCCTTTTTTATATTACAAATGTTTACATATTTTAACGGAAAAAAAATACCGCACCGAAAGAGAGAAATTGAAGACGATTCTAATATATTCAAATTCGGTTCTTTTCTAAGCTGAATCAATGTCATGCACACATACCATTCGCGAGGGTAAGGAGAAAAAGAGAAGAGAGAAAAAAAAAGGAGTAGAAGAAAGCGAAAAAAAAGAAATATTAAAAACCAGGGACATTCCAGCAAATTGAACTCCATTGTGTCGGATATTGGAAATCACGAGAATTTACAAAATTATCATTTTTCAGACGTTTTTTTTTTCTTTTTTCTTTCTTATTTCCGAATATGAAATATTACACACTCTGTCCCCGCGCAACACTTTTCTTTCCCACATTTTTGCACCTTCATCCTTCCTTTTTTTTTTTTTTTTTTTCCTACCAAAATATTTTGAAATCCCTATATTCTCTCCTTTTTTTATTCTTTTGGAATTATTTATCGTTGTAATAATGTAAATAAAACGATTGCAGAAAATAAAAAAGAAAAAAGAAAAAAAAAGTAATTCAAAATGGCGATTTTTTTTTTTTTTTTTTTATTATCTCTTATGAGGATGCGTGGTATTCTAAAACCCGAATGTAAAATGACTTTCATTCGTATTTAATCATCGCTTTTTCTTAACAAACATTAAAGGGCTGGTGGGATGAGGATCCGGATCGATTTCTTTAGGAATAATCCTTTGGTTTTCCGCTAAAATGAAATTCGCTTTTATTTCGCATGGAAAAGTTTGTAAATATCCCATTCCCAGGCTTTTCTTGAATGTTTATGGTTGAATGAATACAAATTCGTCTGTTTATTTTCTTTTAAACTTCATCGGATAGTTTTTCCCTCTCCCTCTAAACAAATTGAATAAGATCGTCATTTTTTTTATTAACGTTGTGATGAAAGTTTTTTTTTCTTTGTTAAAAAAAAATAGATAAATAAATAGGAAAAAATTGAAAGAAAATTTAAAAAGTGAAAAAAAAAAAAAAAATAATGAACCCGGAAGATGCGTAAAAACTAACGTAAATTCGATTGACAAATCGTTGCCTTGAAATTATCCTTGCCCAACCGTTTTTCCTAAAAAAAATAAATTCCTAATCCATTTTTCTTAAAATTTTTCTCCTAATCATTTTTTCTAATTTTTTAAATCCGTAAATTTTTTCCTAATTTTCAATTTTCCTTATTCCTAAATTAGGATTTCCTAAAATGGACATTTTTCCTAATTTTTTAAACCCGAAAATTTTGTTTAAAAAAATTTAGAAACCAAATTTTTAGGAAAAATGGTTTAGAAATCGATTTTTTTTTAGGAAAGATGGATTAATGGATTCT
Source organism: Liposcelis bostrychophila (assembly GCA_037577465.1). Classification (NCBI taxonomy): domain Eukaryota; kingdom Metazoa; phylum Arthropoda; class Insecta; order Psocodea; family Liposcelididae; genus Liposcelis; species Liposcelis bostrychophila. The sequence continues at coordinate 12,724,958 of CM075214.1, read as the reverse complement.
TTTAGGAAAGATGGATTTGAAACTAATTTTTTAGGAAAAATGGATTAGAAATTGATTTTTTTTTTTTTAAAAAAAAGATGGATTAGGAATTATTTTTTTTTTTTTTTTTTTTTTAGGAAAAATGGATTAGAAATCGATTTTTTTTTAGGAAGAATGGATTTGGAATCGATTTTTTTTAAAGGAAAGATGGATTAGAAATTGATTTTTTTTTTAGAAAAAATTGATTAGGAATTTATTTTTTTCGGAACGATGGGTTAGGAATTAATTTTTTTAGGAAAGATGGATTAGGAATTAATTTTTTTTTTAGAAAAGATGGATTAGGAATTGATTTTTTTAGAAAAGATTGATTAGGAATTTTTTTTAGGAAAGGTGGATTAGGAATTTATTTTTTTTGGGAAAAAGGGATTTGATTTTTTTTAGGAAAAATGGATTAGGAATTGATTTTTTTTAGGAAAGATGAATTAGGGCCATTATGTTTTTTTTGTTTTTAGGAAAAACGGATTAGAATTTTTTTTTTTTTTTTTTTTTTTTGGAAAAATGGATTAAGGAAAAATGATAGGGAATCGAAATTATCTATTCACCCCCACTGAAATTAAATTCCTATGTTTAGCTAATGGAGATTAAAATAAGCCTGAGGAAACTGACTCGTTGATTATTTAAATCCTCAAATATCGGACAATGTATACAGCACAATGTGTTTAACTTTTCGAAGTTTAAATATTAGCCAGGACTTTGTAAGTCATGAAAGTCTTCGCTCGGGTCCTCTTTTACCAGGAAGAAGGAAACGGAAAAAGAGATAAATTTTTTCATGCTTGGCTGATTTTTAACCTATATGGTTTTAAAAGGATCTTGACAGACAGAAAAGAAATTTCTTTTTTCCTCTCTGACGAAAATTAAACTTTTTTTTTTCTAATGATTATGTCCTAATATTTCATTCCCTAACAAGGGGGATTAATAATTGTTGTCACGAGATCGGAATTTCTCTAACATCCATACATCGCTAGGAAGATATTTTCAATGATAAAATTCTTTACCAAACATTACCGGGTCGGAAATAATTTATATTCTTGCCGCGTCCTTTGTTTGATAAAGAATATTGCATACTCCACGCAATTTTTTTTTCTTTTTTTTTTTTAAAGATTGCGATTAGTTATTAATTTTGAGACTTGGAAGTTTTTTTTTTTTTTTTTTCAAAATGACATTTTTTTCAATTAAAAATTGTGTGAAAGTTGACGTTGTTATTAGACGGAAACTTTTAGGCGTGGTGGGTGAGACATGTTTCTTGTTTTCATTTATTTATTTATTTATTTATTTATTTATTTATTTATTTATTTATTTATTTTTTTTCGTTGGAAATGAAGAAAGCAAAAATTTTAAAAAAAGTAATAACTTAATCACATCGTCGTCATTTTTACTTACCATTTTCCAGATTAGGAAAAACCAGAACGAGACATTATTTCCCGCTTTTCTCGTCTCGTTTACGTAAGCTAACTACTTTTCTGAAAAAAATCAAATGCCCAAGGTCATTTTCTCGAAAAAAGAACCGGGGCAAGTTTGCTTTTGCATGTAGTAAAAATTTCTTGACTTTATTTAAGCCTCCAAACGTTAATCAATCTTCGTCCGAGAAAGAAAAAAAAAACTCTTTCAAATGCAAAAAAAAGAAACTTTTTTTTTTTTTCTTATTTTGATTTCAAAACGCCGGAATAACATTCCACTGTAATTCTAATCCATCAAAATCAATAAAAAGGCAAAGATCAATGAGGATCAATCAAAATAGCATAGAGGAATCGTTTATACATACAGAAGGTCCGAGGAAAATCTGTCTTGCGTAGAAAGACATGACCGACATTGAGCTGTCAAGTCAAATGTGCTGATCCTGACGAGGGTCTTGGTTTTCTTGGGGTGTAGTTGGATTGATGAGGCTTCTTGGTTTTCGAAGGCGTCGTCCTCTATTGCTTTGGGAGTTACAATATCTTTTCTTCGCCGTTTTAAAGGAGAAAAAGAAAAAAAAAGGTATAATGCGAGATCGTCTGACGTAAGTCATCCTCTCATTTGCATTTCACTAAAGTTGTTTTTTTTTTTTTTTTTTTTTTCTCTTCTCTCTTGGAAAAAAAAAAGTTTATGATGAAAAGACAATAATTAACTGAGTGAATACAAAAAAAAGTATGCTTGGGATAACTTATATACTTTTCTCAGATAACATGCTCAAGGGTTAAGATTCTGTAAAACTTTCTAATTAAGTAAAAAGTTTTTACAACTTGTTTGTTTCTGGAAAAGCTAAAAAGAAATCGGGGAGGGGGCGAAGTAATATCGGGGCATAAAATCAAGGCTTTTCAGAGTGGAAGTCGAGGGCATTATCTTTTGTGGTTAGGCGTAATTTACTCTTTGAAAAAACATCGTGGAGGGCTTTTCAAAATATTTTTTAAGCGGAAGAATAAACTCCGGTCCCCATGCTCTTCTCAATTTTGTTTTGGTGACCAGAATGCGAAAGATTCATTTTACTTCCTACTTGAATTGTTACAGTGGGGGCAAACCGAACCCTAAACTTTTTTTTTTGTCTTTCCGTAGAAAAAGTGGTGCAAAAAGTGAATACGATTCTTCCAAAATAAATGCAAAAAATTTATGCAAAAATGTGTTATTTTCTATCATTTGCGAAAAAATTTGGAAGTGTGTAATTTTTGGCAAAATTTATGCATATAATTTTTTTAAATCACAAAGTAGGAAACATTTGCTAATGTTATGCTTATTTAAATTTTTTTTGGTATTTTATGCATACATATTTATGCATACTTAATGCACACTTATATTGCCCGATGAAAAAAAAAAAATTTCGAGTAAAAAAAAGTAAAGTTCTGTACACGTAATTTGTGCATTTTTTATGTGTTTTCAATTTTTCACGGAAGCTCTGAAGAGTCAAGTATCTATGTTTTTTTTTTTGTTCTTTGTTCCGGAACAAACGTTGCCTGTTCCAGAACGAACACGTTTTGGTTCATTGATTGTTCCGGAACCCGCAATGTCTGTTACGAAACAACCTATGTTTAATAAGTAAATTGCCTATTCCGGAACAGACAATGAATAAAAAATTGTCTGTTGCGGAACAAGCTGTGTTTGTTCCGGAACAGGCAATTCACTTATTAAACGCTGTCAGTTATTGCTTGTTCCGAAACATTCAATTTTTCATTGATTGTCTGTTCCGGAACTGACAATTTTGAATTCATTATCTGTTCCGGAACAAGGAGTGCTTGTTGTGGAACTGACAGCGTTTAATAACTAAATTGCCTGTTCCGGAACAAAACATTGCTTGCTCCGAAAGAGGCAATTTTTTATTGATTGTCTGTTCCGTAACAAGCAACGTTTGTTCTGGAACTGACAGCGTTTAATAAGTTAATTGCCTGTTCCGGAACAAACATTGCTTTTTCCGAAACTGACCATTTTTTATTAATTGTCTGTCCAGGAACAAGCAGTGTTTGTTCTGGAACTGGCAGCGTTAAATAAGTAAATTGCCTGTTCCGGAACAAACATTTCTTGTTACAAAACAGACAATTTTTTATCGATTGTCTGTTCCGGAACTGAAAATTTTAAAGTTATTATCTGTTCCGGAACAAGCAATGTTAGTTCTGGAACTGATAGCGTTTAATAAGTAAATTTGCTGCTCCGGAACAAACATTGCTTGTTCCGAAACAGGCAATTTTATATTGATTGTCTGTTCCGGAACTGACAAATTTAATTTCATTATCTGTTCCGGAACAAGGAATGTCTGTTCTGGAATTGAATGCGTTTAATAATTAATTTGTTCCGGAGCAAACAGTGAACCAAATGTGTCAGTTCCGGAACAGGCAATGTTTGGTCTGGAACTAACAGCGTTTAAGAATTAAATTGTTTGTTCCAAAACATGCAATTTACTTACTGTTCCGGAACAGACATTGCTTGTTCCGGAACGAGCAGTGAACTAAAATGTGTCAGTTTCGGAACAGGCAATGTTTGTTTCGGAACAAGCAATAAAAAAAATCATATATACTTGATCCTTCAGGGCTTCCGTAATTTTTTATATAATTTATACATTATTTTTATGTAATTTATGCATCTCTTTTTCGTACGGTAATAAGAAACGAACCCAACCGAACCTTTTAGAAGCCTTTAATTAATAAATCGAACCCAAAGTGGAATACATTTAGGATTTAAAACAGTTGAAAACCAAACGGAATCAAAACCAGGGTTTTTTGTGAAAAAAAGGGGAAAAAAAATAATAATAAACCGAACTGAGATCGAAGAATGAATTCAAGAAAAAATCCGAACCGAAAATGAACCTGAATCGGGTTAATTACAAAAAACCAAACCGAAGTCAAGCGTCAGAAAAGGGACGTTAAATGTACTAGTTTAGCATCACATGGGCTAATAAAAAAAAAAAAAAAAAAAAAAAAAATTCTTTATTGCTCCAAGAAAAAAAAATCATTTAAATGATTCTTAAAGACCTTTTATTTCGGATTTCTTTTTTTTTTTTTTTTTGCGGATTGCCTTTATACGCTCTCGTTATTTAGACGTCTCGAACTTTTTTCCGAACGACAATAATTCCACTCGAATCCGAAAGCGTCGAGGATCTCGTAATATCTGTTTACTTTGGGATTATCCCGTTCATCCTTTTAATCCGAACAAGAACGCGGACAGAAGAGGGAGCGGAGAAATGCCCGAAATGGAAAAGGGAAAAGAGATTGAAAATCTTTTGATTTTTCATTGCGATTCGAGAGAAAAGAAACAAAAGCTTGGGGGAGGAAAAAAAATCAGAAAATTGTATTATTGTTATCAAAGAGAAAATGAAAGGTAAAAAGGTTTAAATTACTTTTAACGTAATAAAGATTAAATTTTTTTTTTTATTGTTAAAAGTTTACACGCAAAGAAGGGCAACTTTCTGCTTGAAAGAAAAGGGTCTGGAGATTTTCAAGGTAAATAAGCGGGATGTATTTCAAGGTCAATACCGTTTTTCTCTTGAAGCTTTATTTTTCCACCGTAGATCACATTTTCTGAATCCTATGCCCCCAGGACCATAACAATTTAGCTGGGGAAAAAAATCGTACAAACAAACACAGATGTCGCTAGCGGATTCGAAATCGTTAATTTTTCGACGAAAGGATCTGTCAGCTTGTTTGGAACGAAAAGTAAGCACGTCACCCTTGACCTAATAAACTTAAACCCTTTAAGCTTAAAAAAAAAAAAAAAAAAAATTACCCGCAGAAAGAAAAAAAAATTTTCCCCTTTTTCTTGGAATAAAAATAAGGCAACCCCTCGCGGTTCCAATTTCAAATCCCGCAAGGCATTTACGTTTTTTTTATTTAAAAATGTTCCGTAAATATTTGAAGATAAAAAAAAAAAAAGATCACGGCTCGGAGATCAGGAAAATCTTTCCAAGCATTTCCACCGTTATTAACCGTTACGATTCATTAGATCCTTTTCAGTTTTTTCCCCCTTCTTCTAAAAAGGCTCATCGATATGAATTCCGGTTATTTTGAAGATCCAGATAAACCGAAATCGTTTTTACCGGAGGATGAAAAAGAAAAAAAAGATTGACCGAATTTAATTTTCCAGGGGAAGAAAAAAAAAAAGTTGGCAATAGTAATCACTTGATTCCCTTTTAAGAAATTAGCTCGTCGAAAGTCATTTACTACTTTCATTAAAGTCTCATGGTGAAGTGGTATGGTTTTTTTTTTTTTTTTTTCTTTTCGCCTTCATTTTCAAGTCAATCCTCGTCGGGAGAAGATTAAGATGGACTTTTAAAGAAACAAGAAACTTTCAACTAATTTAAGCCGAGGAGGGGAATTTTTTTTGCATGGGTTATCGAATCGCTAAGTTTTAAAAAAAATGTTTAAATTAAAAAAAGAAAAAAAAAACACGTACAAGGGAAATTATTGAGGATCGCATTGCACAATTCTGTTAATTATTCTGCGATCCGCAGAGGATTTCAGAGTTCACTTGAAATAATAATTGGAATAACGGTCAATACCCAAAAGAATTCGACAGGTAATTTTGATCCATTATATGAAAAATTGAATCTTAAAATCCTTGCGGACGTCATGTGACGTTATATCAAACTTTTTAAAGTAAACGTCAGGGGCCCGAAGCCGGTAAAAATTAGGCGCCGGCGCCTGCACCGGCAGGAAATTTTTCAGGAAAAAAGCGCCTGTGGCAGCGCCAGAAATGTAAAAAAATTGGCGCCAGCGCCAGCGCCGGCGCCGGGGAAATTTTTAATTTATTTTATTTCGCAAAAAAAGGCAAAAAGGCGTAACGTCAGTTTAAAAAAAAATCACTGTTTGTACTTAAAAAAATTTATTTATTTTTTAAGAGCAAAACCTGAAAGGAAAGAAAAGTAGTACCGGTACGGAAGCCCTGAAGGGTCAAGTACAGCTTGTATTGTATTGCTTGCTTCGGAATGGGAAATTTACTTATTAAAAATTGTTTGTTTCGGAACAGACAATGAATTTAAAATTGTCTGTTCTGAAACAGACAATCAATAAAAAATTCTCAATGAAAAATTCTCAATAAAATCAATAAAAAATTGTCTGTTTGTTCCGGAACAGACAATGAATTTAAAATTGTCTATTCCGGACAAGCGATGTTTGCTCCGGAACGAGCAATTTACTTATTAAAAGTTGTTTGTTCTGGAACAGACAATTTTAAATTCATTGTCTGTTCCGGAACAAACGATCAATAAAAAATTGTCTGTTGTGGAACAAACAATCAATAAAAAAATTGTCTGTCGTGGAACAAACAATGTTTTTTTCCGGATTATGAAATTTACTTATTAAAAGTTGTCTGTTCCGGAACAGACAATCAATAAAAAATTGTTTGTTTTGGAACAAGCAATTTACTGGTTAAAAATTGTCTGTTCCGGAGCAGACAATGAATTTAAAATTGTCAGTTCCGGAACAGGCAATAGTCGTTAATAGTAACAACAATAACATGTCCGTATGCAGCTAAAACGGAGCCATCGTATGGATTCCCAGAATTCCACTCGTAAGATTCCCCGTGAACATAAACGATGACTGGAAGGGGACTATCCGTTTGCTCGGCAGTCGATCCTGGAAAAAAAGGAAAAGGTGGTTAGTTTCTTAATCAAAAATAAAAAATTGTTTGTTTTGGAACAAGCAATTTACTGGTTAAAAATTGTCTGTTCCGGAGCAGACAATGAATTTAAAATTGTCAGTTCCGGAACAGACAATCAATAAAAAATTGTCTGGTTTGGAACCAGCAATTTACTTATTAATTGTTGTTTGTTCCGGATCAAAGAATAAAAAAAACCATAGATACTTGACCCTTCAGGGCTTCCGTGGAAAAGACTTTAAAATTTAATTGAGATAAACTTTTTTTTTTACTGTGTAATTAATCGAAAAGTAAAAAGAAAATAAAAAAAACTAGAACGGAAAGAGATTATTTAAAAAAAAAAATTAATAAAATTCTAAGAATCTAAAAATTATTTTTTAAAAAAATTTTGAATCGCCGGCTTTGGCGTCGACGCCGGCGCCGGCGTCACACCGTACGTAAAAAACGGGTGCTGGCGCCGGTGCCAGCACCACAATTATAATAAATCATCTGGCACCGGCGCCAGCGCCAGCGTCAGCAGTTTTTTACCGGCCGCGGCCGACGACGGCGCCACTGTCGGCTTCGGAACCCAGGAAAAAATTTTTACACCAGCGCTCGAAAAGTGAACTCAAAAATCAATCTGGCCGCCGTCAAATCACAATGCAAACGACTTAAAATGATAATTGCACGTGAAGTAAAAATTATTTTTCTCAGCTGCGACTCTAAATCTCTGCATTTTGAAGCCTCGACCGCTTTCCCTCACCTCCCTTCGCTCGGAGCGGCAAAATCGATCTTTAGCTCGAAAAGTCTCGCTTTAAATTCTAGAGGTGAAATATACTATTAAAGAAGATGAAAAGGAGAGAGTGCCAAAGATGGAGACGAAGGTGAGGAAGATGCAGATAAAGGACATACGATGCGGAAAATAAAGAAAAGGGGGAAGGGGGAGGAAGATGAAGGATGGAGGAAAGGAGAGAATCCTTGCAGTAATTCAAGTGATATTTTAATTCAACGACCATAAGGAACGAAGAAAAACAAACAGTTTAAATTAAAAATGAGTTGGCTGAGCATAAATGGCTCCTCGAAGACCGATAAAATATTTTCTTTTCGAAAACAGAAATCGGGGTGGAGGAACGATGATCTATTGTAAATGACAATCTTTTTTTTTTTCTTTCTTTTTATTATAGTTTTTCGATTTCGAACGACTCTCAAGTGAAAAAGAAACTAAAATTAACTTCTTAAAAAAAAGAAAAAAAAAAAAAAAAAAAAAAAAAAAAAGTTGATTTTTTTATTGCATTTAAGAAAAAAAGGGACGGTGCGGGTAGGGAAGAGTGGAATGAAATCCATTTCCGGCGATCCAGATTCGAGGCTTCCCATAATAAAAAGTTGTACATTATCGACAATCCTCCTTTTTTTGTTTTAATGCTCCCTCTAAATCATATTCCGAACTTTGCCAAAATCGATTTGTGTCACAGAAAAATGATTTTGATGATTGTATTCCTTCTTTTTTTTGTGTGTAAGCCGACGTTTATTTTATTTTTCTCGGTTTCAAACTTTTGGGGGAAACGAAAAAGGCAAACAATATCGAAACGCACAATAATAAAAAAAGTCGAGTTTTTTTTTTTTTTTTTTTTGTAATATGCAATATAGGACGCTGAGCTATGAGAATCCAGTATTATTAAATTTCGGAAATGTTTCTCTGTTTACATTCGAAGAAAAAGGCACCGAGGTTAAAAAAAAAAACGGTCACATATAAAATTTGTTGTTCTACATAAAAGAAAAAGGGAGGGAAAAAAAAAACGAATTAGATAAATCGTTTTTTTTTTTTTAATCACAGCACTTAATTTCATTCATTTTTTTTTCTTTTTCATTCGTTGGAAAAATAATGAAATTTCTATTATGGAATTTTCCACCTCATTATATTATTATTTACCTTCGTTGAAACGCTTATAATAATGGGGCCGCCATGAAATATTGAATGAGTCAGACGTTTTTTTTTTTTTTTTCTTATTTTTCCTCTTCTCTCTCTCCTCTCGGAAAAACGAAAATATTTATTTTATCCTTTAAAATGATAAGAGGGAATCGATTAAGAGCAACCTAATTTAGGGAGAAACTTAAAAGAAGGAAAGAGGGTTTTAGAGCGTGGGAGAGGAAACCGCGAAACTTTGCCCGGAATTTAGAAATTCTCTATTAGCCGATAGTAACGGGATAAACCGTTAGGATGCGGCTCTGGAAATGCTTCGGTTAAATTATTTTCCAGCCTTGTTTTTCCTCTTCGACCATCAAGTTGGAAAAACCTTGAGAGCGGCTTTTATAAACTTATATAAATCAACTCCGGGGTCGGTCGGTCTCCCCAAAAAGAAGTAAAGCGGAAAATTTTTTTTTTTCTTTTTCATTTTCTTTCACATTTTTTCCATTAAAAAAGAAGAAAAAATAGAAGGTTAAAACCTGTATTAAAATAATGGGGTGATAATCTTGTTAACAGTACTCTCCAGGTGTTCCCTCACCTTTTTTTTTTCTTTTGTTTTCTTTTTTCTCAAGACGTTCGACAATTTTTATATCGCCTTCTGTTTTCATTTTTTTTTTTCGTAAAAATGATACCTCATTGAATTTTCAATTTCCTGTATGATTTTTTTTGTGCTCCTTTTATTTCTTAAGCTCTCTTTTCTTTTTCTCGATTCCGAGAAAATTAAATTCAGTTTTTAATCTTTTCTTTTTTGTTTTCTTTTTTCTCAAGACGTTCGACAATTTTTATATCGCCTTCTGTTTTCATTTTTTTTTTTCGTAAAAATGATACCTCATTGAATTTTCAATTTCCTGTATGATTTTTTTTGTGCTCCTTTTATTTCTTAAGCTCTCTTTTCTTTTTCTCGATTCCGAGAAAATTAAATTCAGTTTTTTAATCTTTTCTTTTTTGTTTTACTTCCGGTAATTCTTAATTCTCTTTTTTTTCGGTATTTCCCGGTGATATTGATAAAGGACTTAATGAAAAAAAAAATTGAAATGAGAAAAAAGTTTTCGGAGAGATGCATCCTTGTCGAATGGGGTCAGTACATATTTCATCACCATAAATTAAACAAGCGGATGCGGGGCTCAGATATGGAAAAGTGATTTATCGCGGCCTAACTCTTCACAGTAATGGCATTGCGCTCTGCACTTTGTGTCGACCACTTGTACACATTTTTTTTTTAGTTTTTGCCTTTATTTTTTCTTGCTGAATCGCAAATTTTTATTTTATGGAGAAAAAAAAAAATGATTACGAGTGGTGTTGTGCATTTTTTGAAATTGCGGGGTAAGACGGAATAATTTTTTTTCTTTCTTTTACTCAAAATTGAAACTGTTCATTTTTAATGTTGATGTCTGACGTTGAAAGGGGGGACTTTATTCCTTTCAACGTTATTCGGTCCTTCCCTTTCAACGGTAATTTCAACTTTGTTCGTCGTATATGATGAGCAAATTTTGAGAGATTGTGAATATATTTAGGAGAAATTTCAAACCGGAATTGAGAGTATTTGACAGCTCGGTTTTATGGATAAGATGAAATTCCAAGAAATCCAATTTTCAATCCGCGGTTCGTTTTGGATTCCGAGAAAATTTTGAATCCCGATTTCCGGGATTCAAATTTCAAATTTTCAACATTTTTCCAGTCGTTTTTTATTTATTAAGTTATAAAATTGGGATATCGGGTAGCTTTTTCTGATCCTGGATTTACCAGGATTTTGTATCGGGATCTCGGAATTCTTGAAGATTATTGCGAGTTTCGTATTTTTTTAAATTTTATACTTGGATATGTTACTGTGTTTCGTTTTGCTTAAAAACATTGAGTTATTTCTATTTACTTTATTTTCAAGACTACTTGCAATTTTTTAGGTATTTTCCCCCCAATATTTCCAACGCAATGACTTTAATCACTTTACCGTCGGTTCGGTTAGGAAGTCGTTTAATAATTTTTTTTTCCCCTTGATTTAAAATAAAATTTTGCACGTTTTTGTTACGAGTATATATTTTATTTATTTGCGTGTAATTTACTGTCTTATAATAAGAATGGGGACAGAATGTGGTGCGTTGAAATTTCTACACTACTAAACGAAATCCACAGGAAATACGACAGGAGAAAAGGACTGGAGCGTTCAAGAAAAAACTAAAAGAACACCTCTTACGCCAAATGCTGTAAACAACACCCCAATAAGGATCCTCCTACTGGCAGGAAAGAATTTATTTTTATTCTTATTTACTTTTTATTTTCATTTTTATTTAATTTTTATTTATTTTTATTTTTCAAAAAACTTTGAACGAATGTTCTTCTATTGTTTTTTTTTGCTTTATATATTTTAGTAATTATTTTGTTTAAAATGGAAGCAAAAAGTTTCCCACACAAGAAAATGTATTGAAACTACGTGATATGAATAGATACTGATACTGATACTGATACTGATATACTGATACTGATATACTGATACTGATACTGATACTGATACTGATACTGATACTGATACTGATACTGATACTGATACTGATACTGATACTGATACTGATATACTGATACTGATATACTGATTCTGACACTGATACTGATACTGATACTGATACTGATACTGATACTGATACTGATACTGATACTGATACTGATACTGATACTGATACTGATACTGATACTGATACTGATACTGATACTGATACTGATACTGATACTGATACTGATACTGCAAAAAAAAATTTACGCTAATGATAAATTTCTATAAGAGGAAGCCCATTTATGGTAGTTACTGCCAAGGTTGAGGGGTTCAAAATCTGCCGAAATAATGTTTACGTAATTTATAGACGAGCCTAAGGGCTAATCGTCGAATATCGGCTTCAACTCTGACCCATAAAATCGCTGAGGCCGCTGCTAAATAATTCCAGGAAATGATTCCGGATCCTTTTTTGAAAGGACGGAGGAGGGAAAGAAATAAAATATTCCAGAATTATTTTCCTCTGTTCTTAAATTATTTTAATTTGTCTTGATTTTTTCTTTAAAAAAAAGGATTTCCTGAAATATTGGCTTTTGAAAAGCACTTGACTTTCAAAGGGATGACATTTTACGATCCTCTCGTTTCAGACAATTCCGTCGTTATTTTCAATGCGCTGCAATACACAAACGTTAGGGTGGGTCGGAAATCGAAAATTTTGGATTTTCAAAATTCCTGGTAGCGCAATCGCTGTGGTTTACCTATTGAAAAAATTTTTTCGAATTTTTTTTGAAACGGCGTCTTGAGAGTGCGCAAGAAGTTCAAAGTTTTGGAAAATTTCATAAGGAATGAAAATTCGAGTTTTAGATTTTTGTGAAAAAAGTACCATTTGCTATCGAATTTTTAACGTAAGATTTCTAAAATTAAGTCGTTTTGCGTCTAGCTATTTGTGTTCCTGAATTATTGTAAAAAAATATGATAACAATATTGAAATTTTAGAGCTTTGACATTTTTATGGCGAACTTGGCCGGTATCTCAAGAACAGAAAAATCAAACCCAACAGATTTAATTTTTAAAATCTGCGTTAAAATTCCGATAAGGAACGGTACTTTTTTTTTACAAAAATCCAAAAGTCGAATTTTCATCCCTTACGGGTTTTTCCAAAACTTTGAGCTTCTTGCGCACCCTCAAGACACCGTTTGAAAAAAATTTCGGAAAGGAAAAATTTTTTACGAATGATAAGCCGCAGCGATTGCGCTATCAGGCATTTCAAAATTCCCAAATTTTTTGATTTTCGACCCACCCTAACAAACAAACAAACCATCATGAACTCTCCTAAAACTGTTTTAAATTTCATGGTGAAAACGAAACTTCAAGAAAACCAGTCCAAACAACCCTTAATCCATTTAAAGATTTCTTACCCATGTTAAGCTGGAAAACGGTTCCGCTGTATGAAATTAATTAAAAAGCGGTAGTATGACACTGGGGACGGGGCGGAGGTTTGAAATTGCTAAAACTCTTCTCCATGCGCCCCTTCCTACTCACTCTCTGAAATTTCCGAAGCCTTGGAGCTTTCCGCTATTTGACTAACCGTCCCTTTCTGAAAACTTTCGCCCGAACAGTCATTCCTTCTGACGTTCCTTTTTCATTCATCTCATAAAGCATTTTCCCAGTTGATTATTCTTATATTCTCAAATCGAACTTGAAATATTATCCCCGACTTTTCCGAATAGTTTTTTTTTTTTTTTTTTTTTTTTTTTTTTCGGTCAAACAAAATTAATCCAGCGACTTTTCTCTTATTTTTTTTTTCTTTCTCCTTTCTCCCCCGTCTTCCCTTGGGGGCAAAAAAAGTCCGACATGTAACTGATCTTCGAACTCGAAACTACAAACTTTTGCAATCGTCCTATCGCAGCTTCTTTTTTATTTTTTTTATTTTTTTTTTCCTCCCTCATTCTACTTTCTGTGTTTTCTTGCTTTTTCGAAGATGATATATTTTACAGCAAAAAAAAAAAAAGAGCTCAGCAACGACTTTCAAGAATTGTTTCCTGTTGAGCCGGAATCGGCAAAGTGCTCTCGAGCATTTCTTCTGAGGACACTCGAAGGGAAAAAGATGTGCGAGAATCGGAAATGGAACGGGATAAGCTTTAAGAAGGGGATTCTTGAAAAAAAAATCGTACACAGAATCGTTCTAAATCAGAAGGAAGAAAAAAAAAAACAAAAAAAAAAAAAAATTACGGGAAAAATTGACCTTGACACGTTTTATTATTTTCCCTCCCAATTCGTTAAATAATCGAATTTAGTTCCCTGATTCAGCACCGCCGCCTCGTATAGTATGAGTGATTCTCAAAGCTTTAACCGAATTTTGCGTGCATAGTCTCGTGTTGTTTAAAATGAAGTATTTCCCAGGAGTTTATGAACCTTTGCTTAAAGCTCTTCATGAACGGCGCTTTTCGCATCACGCTTCTAACTTCGCATACAAACGACTCCCTTCCTCGTTTTATACAAAAGGTTCCTTTATATTATTAAATCATCGAATCTTGGGAATCCTGAGGACAAAGTATGGATTATTTTGCCGGAGTAAATAAGGCATTTTGGGTTAGCTTCAAGATTATTTTCGTCCGGCCCCAGACAGCGTACTAAATCGTGATTTTGTTTTACGGTTATAAAAACTAAATGTGGATCTGAAAGTTAATTTTGTCCTTGGGACCAGGCAGAGTAGTTACCGAATTCAGGATTAAGACGCAAATATCAGTGTTTACGTCGCAAATGGTGGGTGGAACACGATGGGTCACAAATGGGACACACACTAAAAATACACGGTAAAAAATTTTATGTTAACTTGCTAAAAAAGGAGTACACATTTTTTATGTTAAAAAAAATCGAATATTGTTTATAAGACATTCTTTTGCTTTTAGTGTTTTGTTTGAGGCTACAGGCAAATTATGTTACTTTTAACATAATTTGCCTGTAGCCTCGGAACAAAACACTAAAAACAAAAGAATATCTTATGGACAATAACATCCTATTTTTTTAACATAAAAAATGTGTAGCCCTTTTTTAGCTAATTAACATAAAATTTTTTATCGTGTACACTTATAAGGACCAGAAATGAATTTTTTTTTTTTTTGGCATAAAAGGCCATCGATTCTTATTGGAAATTTTGCGAAGATTACGAATTTGAAGTTCAAAATTAGTTTGCTGATTTTTTTTTTTTTTTTTTTTTTTTTTTTTTGCAGTAAGGTTATATGTAAATAATACACTCGGTAAAAAATTTTATGTTAACAACCTGAAAAAGGGCTACACATTCCATGTGTAACACTTTTTATATTTGAATGTAAACATTTTTATGTTGGCAAATCACGATTGTTTATTGGTTGATCAACAATCATATTGAGCAACATAATCGTTTTATGTAAAATTTACATAGAAAGTGTATGTAACCTCTTTTTTACTAATAAATTATGTTAACTTGCTAAAAAAGGGCCACACATTTTTTATGTTAAAAAAATAGAATGCTATTGTCCGTAAAACATTCTTTAGTTTTTAGTGATTTCTTCGAGGCTACATGCAACAGGCAAATCATGTTACTTTTAACATAAAATTTTTTACCGTGTATTTTTTCAACAAAATCGTTTTTGGTTTGTCAATTGGTTTACAAAATTGTTTTTACTAAAATATATATTTTTTTTCTTTTTCAGGTAAGTTGAATTCCGGCCGGTACCCGATTTAAAGCTACAGAATAGGGTGGATCGAAAAAAGCGAATTTTTGAATTTGAAAACGCCTGATATGGCAATCGATGCCTTATTGTAATACTATTAACCCTAATTTTTTTCAGATTTTTTGAAGGTCATCTTGAGGTCGCGCAATGACCTTGAATTTTTTGAAAAGCCCATATAAGGGCAAAAAATAAGAATTTTTTTTTTTTGCTGAAAAAAGTATCGTTTCCTATCGGAAATTTTGCGTAGATTACGAATATGAAGTCCAAAATTCATTTTTGTGTACAGTTTTTAAGCTGAAAGAAAAACCAGCCGAAAGTATTTCAGCGTTTAGAAAATAGGCATAAAGCTCAAAAACCGCGCACTTAAAATGATTTTGGACTTTATATTCGTAATCTACGCAGAATTTCCGATAGGAAACGATACTTTTTTCAGCAAAAAAAAAATCCTTATTTTTTGCCCTTATATGGGCTTTTCAAAAAATTCAAGGTCATTGCGCGACCTCAAGATGACCTTCAAAAAATCTGAAAAAAATTAGGGTTAATAGTATTACAATAAGGCATCGATTGCCATATCAGGCGTTTTCAAATTCAAAAATTCGCTTTTTTCGATCCACCCTACTACAGAAGTGTTATAATCGAAGGAAAGTATTAATAAATAAATAAATAACATTGATAACGCTGGTTTTTTGCAATTAAGCTTAATCAGGGGGTAATACACCACACATTACATACATCGACTTTATATACACACATATATTACACTTAGATTTGTCAACTGATAAAATTTCGCTTGTTAAAGCATGTCAATGTCTAACTTATGTGAAACAACCGTTATACCCGGATCGAAATTTACCCAGCTCCTGCATGTGAGTATACTAGTAAGTTCCAACTTACTCCGCTAGATAGAGCGAGGTTTCGATGGTCACACCAATCCGAATTTTGCGCCGAGAAGTCAGAAGCTTAACTTCGTTGTTCGCCACACGTTACGAGACCAGTCGTGCCAAGTCGACCTCACGAAGCAAAGTATTAAAAAGAATAGTCGTATGACTATTTTTGGAGAAAACGTGAAAAATTGTAAAAAGTAGCCCCTGTTACGGTAGCTCTTCTTCTCACTCTTCGAAGTTTTTTTCAATGCTAAAACTAAGTCCCTCATAAATCTCACATAAATCTGTTCAATTACTTCAACATTTGCCAAATTTGGTCATCACTTTATAAAATTATTCCTAAGAGGAGGAAAAAAAAAAAAAAAAAAAAAAAACTGAAACCAGATATCTTTGGATATAAAAAGTTATCATCCCCGTATTTCGAAATCGATTTTCCTTAGAAACCGAAGAAGTCATGCAAAGGAAATTCCTTTGACGCTCCGGGGATTAAGTACAAAAGTCAAAAGTCAACGCGTTTAATGTAGCTCCCTGCTCCTTGCAAACAGGAGATGGAATCCCCGCCTACATCAATATCTACTGGCATTGCGATCATAAACTTTAAATCCACTTTATTATATTACAAAAGCCGTTTCAGAATAATTTCAACGAAAATTTAAAATCAGCGCGGATATTTTAAGGAGAAAAAATAGCAATCAAACTAACAAATTATACAACCGTATTAACTGCATTATCAAAAAGGGATGTAACACAAAATACAGGATTGATTGGAATTTATTTTACCTCTGGGATTAATCGGGAATGTTTGATAGTAAAATGGTACCTTTCCATTCGAAATTTTCCAGTGCATTTTTTAGCATCTACTTTTTTTTTTAGAAAAAAAAAATCTCTTTCATTAGTTTTAAATTTCTATTAAAAGTTATCCGACGGTATTAAAAAAAAAAAACTTGGAAGGATTTCCGGTAATCAAGAGTTGAATCTGAAATGATAGTAATCCTTGCAGATTAACAATATCATCCGACTAAAGCGAAATTCGCAGTGACACGTATCGTGATGACATGGATTTTTTTTTTTTTTTTTTTTTTTTTTTTTTCTCCCTTTCTCGAAAATCGCTTTATGTGAAGTTAATTAACGTCCGGACCAGTTGACATAAATGTTCACTAGCTCCCCAGAAACTTGGCACGAAGAACCGAGGGAGGCAAAACCGGTTTTCCAGGCTACGAAGATTATTCCAGGGAAAAAAAAATGAAGGGGGATAAAAAAAAAAAAAAATGCTAGCAGTTCGAATATTGAAGTAGGAATGATTTTTTTTCCCCCTTCTCTCATCGTTTCCCTTTCAGTTTTGTTTTTTAAAAAAATCAAAAATCAATTGGGGGTATTAAACGATCGAAAGTGTTCCAGGGATTCATCCTCGTAAATGTAATAAATACCTTATTAACCATTTCAATTTAATGTTTTTTAATTAACATAAACGTGGTCACCGCGATATTTGATCTTTCCTCTAATTAAACAATCTTTCCTCTCTCTAAAACCAAATTCTGTTACGTTTAATATTAAACGTTGTCGTAACACGACCGGGGTTCTGCAAACTATTTTCGCATTCCCCTCTTCTCCGCAACCCACTTTATTTTCCTCTATATACTTCCTGTGTGACATTTCGTGAGAAATTCAAGGAGAAACGAGAACGACGACGGTAGCAAAAAAAAAAGTTAGTAAAAGAAGAAAAAAAAAACGTACAAGGTAAGATGCCGGGAAGATGAAGTTAGAAAAGAGCGCACATCCCCACACACACACACACAAAAAAAGGAATGCCATACTTTTTTTTTTTTTTTTTCCTCTAACGTTACATCTAAGCTTAAATGTTTTAGTCACATGTTTTAGTTGGTCAATACAAAAAATATAAGGTCACGGAAAAATAAAATGGAGAAGGATTTTTTTTTCCCTGAGAACAACCGTTAAGGTTCTAGTTCGTTTACATAACCGACCGGTTAGCCGGGCGGTGTACACATTTCAACGATAAAAAAATACGTTAAAAAATTTTTTTTGAATCCAATATTTTATACATGAAAACGGAGTCTAACTGCACCAAAATTGTACCCAAAACGTTTCGTTATGTTCAGAGATAAATTTCCATGATATTAAATGCATGAACAACAGTTAATAGTTCTTATATTTGATAATATTTAATTGTTTTCGCAGAAAAAAAAAATGTTTATTTCCGAGAGATTAGTGCAGCGCTCTAGCGGTGGAGCCACGAACTATTTCAACAACAAAATGAAAAATGGCGTTTTATTTTTTTATTTCGAAAACATTAAAAAAAATTATCGAATTTAGGCACCGTAAAGCCTTTTTCATACGTTTTCAATAACGAATCTTTACCTTTTAAACATAACAAAGCGTTTTGGCACGGTTTCGGTGCGATCGATCTCATTTTTATGTGTAAAATACCGAATCAAAAAAAAAATATATTAAACTTTTTTTTATTGTTAAAAAATTTTCACCGCCCGGCTGACCGGCCGGTTATGTAAAGGAACTAGAACCTTTACAGAGTTGGTACGAAGTCAGGGCTCAAAAAAAATCAAAAAAAAAAAAAAAAAAAAAATAAAAAAAATTGAAAAAAGTACCGCATTCAATTGGATTTTTAACGTAGATTACGAAAATAAAATCGGTTTGCGCCTAGCTTTTTCATTTCTGGAGGTACAGGCCAAGTTCGCCATAAAATAAAAAAAATTTAAAAAATTTAAAAAAAAAAAAAATCAAAAATACAAATCAAAAAAAATTGCCGCTTCCAATTGGATTTTTAACGTAGATTACGAAAATAAAATTGGTTTGCGCCTAGGTTTTTCTGTTCTTGAGGTACAGGCCAAGTTCGCCATAAAAATTTTCATCCCTTATGAAGTTTTCCAAAACTTTGAGCTTCTTCCTCCCCCTTAAAGACGCAGTTAAAAAAAATTCGAAAAGATAAAGATTTTTCCATTTGATAAACCACAGCCATTGCGCTATCAGGCATTTTGAAAATCCAAAATTTTTGATTTTCGACCCGCCCTATATTCACAGGTAACCTATGACAGTTCTTTGAAAAAAGAAGAAAAAAAATACAGTGCCCCTCCCGATTTCCATCTCAATTATGTCATCCTATTCCTTACTTATAAAACTGTGACTTTAAAGCTCCTCACGCAACAAGCCGATTTCCTATCCTTTTGGAATTGATTTCACCTCAACCCCGTAAACGCACGTTTTACATATTAAAACACTTTATTAATATAGGGGGAAGGGGGATTTCACGCTGGAGAAGACAACATTTTCGATTTCGAATGTTAAAAGACCGGAGGATATCATGGAATATTCATTACCGTCGTTGGAAAGTTCATCCGCGGTGTATCGGGTGGATTACCGTAATTTTCAATGAATAACCCCCCCTCCTCCGCCCGGGTTCCCCTTTCCACGAGTTTTTCCCCGTGATAAAACAACATTTTGAATTAACATAATTTGATTATGAATGAAAAACCGAAAAAGAAAACGCTGCTTTTATAAAAACATTTTTAAACGCGGGAAACATCCGGAAGCGACAAAAGAAAAGTACAAAAGTATCATTTTGAGAATTTTAATTATTCTAACAAACGGGCAGGATATTAAGACTAAATTACTTTTTAAATCGCGATGACTTATTTTTCTTAACTTTTTAGTGTCGTACTGGTTTTTACGAGCAAATGAGATGAGATTCTCTCATAAAGGATCGTGTGCGTCTACAGGGTTTAAACATTACTGCCTAAAGATAGACTACTGTAAGTAGGGGGCAGGAGGCACTATTTCTGAACCGTGTTGTTCATAATTCCGACGACCGGAATCCCGAAACCAAATGACCGAAAACAAGACATTTAGGGATTGACAAAATCTCGAACTCTGAAATCCTTACATCTGAAAATCTGGATAAAATTAAAGTTCCGCAGTATTTAATGGCCGAAATTTCACGCTAAAAAGTGTTGGACTAACATGTGTTCTGTGTCCTGGCTGCAGTGCTGATTGATAAGCCAGAAAACTAATGCGAACTTGATATTTGTTGCCGTTTTCCACGAAAGCTTAGAGCTCCATTTCATTTTTTTTTTCCTGAAGCTTTGAAAAGATGTACGAAAAATCATTTTTCGTGGAATACTTATTTTCCCGTTTGAAGATATAAACTGTTCAACAAGGCTTTTTTTCCTTCCTAGAAATACTTAAAAGCGATTTAACCGAAGGGAATGATTTTCATGGTTCCCCTTTTTTTTTTTAAAAATTGATTTTAAATAACAATTTTCAATTATAAATTTTATTTTAGATTTTTTGTTGGATTGTTTTAGAGAGAGAAAGCCGTTGGTATATTTCTCCGTGGGGGATCAGCAGTAGACCTTCACAGCAGGATAGAATTTATGTCCCCGTATACCAGGATCACTCTTAAAATTTAACAAGAAATAATTTTCCTTTTCGGTCGGAAACTATTTTATGTTACTTTTTTGCTTCTAATGAAACGAGGGGATTATTTATTTCAAAACTTAACAACGGCAGCTTCCTTTTTTTTTTTTTTTTTTTTTTTCCTCCGTTACGTCGCATGAGCTTAAACGAAACGAGTTCGAAGAAGAGGAGAAAAGAAAAAAAATTGCGGATCTGCAAACTTGTCAATTTTGATGATAATTTGTTTTCCCAGAGCCATTTCGAGTTGAACTGAAATCAAGTTGAAAAGTAAATCGAATATACGGGGGGGAGAACCTTTTGCCAGCTCTCCAGAGAGCCCCCCCACGATTCGACGACTGAAAAAAAAGGAAAAAGCCAGACTTGCTCAAAAAAAAAAAAAAAAAAAAAAAAATCTGAGAACTGGTAGGTTAATTGAAGAAAGATTCGCTCGCCTGAAATTTTAGTGAAATATGAATTTTTTATGACTTTTTAAGCTTATGTTAAAAGACTTTTCTGAAAAAACCGTTTTTCTCCCAAAGCGTTTCCCTCCCCCCTTTTTTTTCGAAAAAAAGTTTCGCGGGTCTCTTTTGATTTTCTTAATTAAAATAAATTTTATAAATTTTTGTTTCGTTCGACTGCAGTTTTCCGGTAAAAAATCTTTTTTACGACACCGAGGGGAGAGAGAAAGAAAGAAAGAAAGAAAGAGAGGGGTTTCCATGGCCCGTAAGGAAAATGATAAATGAAAACTTTTTGTGATATTATCCTGTTTAAGTCTGGTCCAAAGCGGTCATATAAACAGCTTTATAAACTCCCCAAGATTTCTCTTCTCTCTAATCCGGATTGTTTCATTTACAATTCTATCATTTTATATCATCTCATTCGTTATAAATTCAACAAGTTTTAGTTTATCTGTTTGTTAAAGGTTGATCTGCCCGGAAGTGAAATGATAACGTTTATTTGTCATCTCGTTAAAATGACTGACTTTTCCCTTTCCGACAGGAAACTAGAAACGTCGTAGAAGGAAGTTTGGAACAGAAGAAATCCCTTTTTCTTCTTTTTTCCATTGAAACTAATTTTTTTTTTCTTTTCCCTGGGATTTTGATATAGTCGTTTGACGTGAAGGAATTCTCGGGATTGCGATTTCAGTGATTTAATAATGTCACGAGGGAGTTTTTAACGAAATTAGTGTGGATGTCGAAGCGTTTTAAGCTTGAAAGTCCCACGATAGTTGCCTGTTAAAAAATTAACAGAGAAGGAGATAAGTGGATAACCGAAAGGGCTTTGTTTTCCCTGAAATTTGATTTCACGAAATTGGACCAATTTTTATAGTTTAGGGAACGTTCAAGTATTACGTAAGATTTTTAGGGGAGGGGGGGGGGTCCGCATCCACCATCTGAATAAACGATTACGCGCAAATTGTGAAAAAAAAATTACTCGCAAATTTTTTTTAAAATGAATATTATATTTAATTTTATATTATATTTAAAGGAAGCACATTCATTTAAGTATAATTACTCGCAAATTGTGAAAAAACAATTACTCGCAAATTCTAAAAAAAACAATTACTCGCAAATTCTGAATAAGCGATTACGCGCAAATTGTGAATACACAATTATTTGCAAATTATAAAAAAGCAATTACTCGCAAATTGTGGAAAAACAATTACTCGCAAATTTTTTTTAAAATGAATATTATATTTAATTTTATATTATATTTAAAGGAAGCACATTCATTTAAGTATAATTACTCGCAAATTGTGAAAAAAAAATTACTCGCAAATTCGGAATAAACGACTACGCGCGTATTGTGAATAAACATTTAAAAATTTAAATAAACAATTAGGGGCTAATTGTAAATAAACAATTAGGCGCTAATTGTAAATAAACAATTAGGCGCTAATTGTAAATAAACAATTACGCGCATATTGTGAATAAACAATTACTCGCAAATTCTGAATAAGCGATTACGCGCAAATTGTGAATAAACAATTACTTACAAATTCTAAAACAGCAATTACTCGCAAATTTTTTTTAAAATGAATATTATATTTAATTTTATATTATATTTAAAGGAAGCACATTCATTTAAGTATAATTACTCGCAAATTTTTTTTAAAATGAATATTATATTTAATTTTATATTATATTTAAAGGAAGCACATTCATTTAAGTATAATTACTCGCAAATTCGAAATAAACGATTACTCGCAAATTGTGGAAAAACAATTACTCGCAAATTGTGAAAAAAAAATTACTCGCAAATTGTGGAAAAACAATTACTCGCAAAATCTGAATAAACGATTACGCGCGTATTGTGAATAAACAATTACGCACAAATTGTGAATAAACAATTACTCGCAAATTTTTTTTAAAATGAATAT
Organism: Liposcelis bostrychophila; assembly: GCA_037577465.1. Lineage (NCBI taxonomy): Eukaryota > Metazoa > Arthropoda > Insecta > Psocodea > Liposcelididae > Liposcelis > Liposcelis bostrychophila. Next base: position 12,702,034 of record CM075214.1, on the reverse strand, counting down.
TATATTTAATTTTATATTATATTTAAAGGAAGCACATTCATTTAAGTATAATTACTCGCAAATTGTGAATAAACAATTACTCGCAAATTCGGAATAAACGATTACGCGTGTATTGTGAATATACATTTACGCGAAAATTTAAATAAACAATTAGGGGCTAATTGTAAATAAAGATTTACGCGCAAATTTTAAATAAACAATTAGGGGCTAATTGTAAGTAAACGATTACGCACAAATTGTGAATAAACATTTAAAAATTTAAATAAACAATTAGGGGCTAATTGTAAATAAACAATTAGGGGCTAATTGTAAATAAACAATTACGCACAAATTGTGAATAAACAATTACTCGCAAATTTTTTTTAAAATGAATATTATATTTAATTTTATATTATATTTAAAGGAAGCACATTCATTTAAGTATAATTACTCGCAAATTCTGAATAAACGATTACGCGCGTATTGTGAATATACATTTACGCGCATATTATGAATAAGCATTTACGCGCAAATTTTAAATAAACAATTAGGGGCTAATTGTAAATAAACAATTAGGGGCTAATTGTAAATAAACAATTACGCGCAAAATGTGAAAAAACAATTACTCGCAAATTCTGAATAAACGATTACGCGCAAATTGTGAATAAACAATTACGCGCAAAATGTGAAAAAACAATTACTCGCAAATTGTGAATAAACAATTACTTACAAATTCTAAAACAGCAATTACTCGCAAATTTTTTTTAAAATGAATATTATATTTAATTTTATATTATATTTAAAGGAAGCACATTCATTTAAGTATAATTACTCGCAAATTGTGAATAAACAATTACTTACAAATTCTAAAACAGCAATTACTCGCAAATTCTGAATAAACGATTACGCGCAAATTGTGAATAAACAATTACGCGCAAAATGTGAAAAAACAATTACTCGCAAATTCTGAATAAACGATTACGCGCAAATTGTGAATAAACAATTACGCGCAAATTGTGAAAAAACAATTGCTCGCTAATTGTAAATAAAGATTTACGCGCAAATTCTGGATGAACGCAATATATAAAAAATTGGCCACGCGCTATATTCGCGAGCAAATTGTGAATAAACAATTACTCGCAAATTCTAAAAAAAACAATTACTCGCAAATTTTTTTTAAAATGAATATTATATTTAATTTTATATTATATTTAAAGGAAGCACATTCATTTAAGTATAATTACTCGCAAATTCTGAATAAACGATTACGCGTGTATTGTGAATATACATTTACCCGCATATTATGAATAAGCATTTAAGCGTAAATTGTAAATAAACAATTAGGCGCTAATTGTAAATAAACAATTACGCACAAATTGTGAATAAACAATTACTCGCAAATTGTGGAAAAACAATTACTCGCAAATTGTGGAAAAACAATTACTCGCAAATTCGGAATAAACGATTACGCGCGTATTGTGAATATACATTTACGCGAAAATTTAAATAAACAATTGTGCGCTATATGTGAGTAAACAATTACGCGCATATTGTGAATAAACAATTACGCACAGATTGTGCATAAATAATTACGCATAAATTATGCATTAATAAGAATGCCTAAAATGGAACAAAAGTTGATCAACCAAAATTTTAGCGAATTTTCCTGCTGTATATTAAAAAAAGTATATGCTTTAATTATTATGCAAAAATTATTTATTTTCAGATTTTCATTTTATTTATTGCTTAAAAAAATTTTGCATATTTGTAGAAATTTTTGCATGTTCAAATTTTTGTATGCAAATTAAGATACAAAAATAATACATTTTTTATATCTTTTTTGCTTTATCGACCGCAGGGAGAATAAAGCATTGTTTTTAGCACAAATTTCAGATTTTCAGTTTTCGATATTTTTACACGTTTTGAAGTCCCCTGATGCCGAAAAAAGCAAAATTTGGATGGTGGCCGTGTGTGTGTATGAATGTATGAATGTATGAATGTATGAATGTATGAATGTATGAATGTATGAATGTATGAATATATGTGCAAAAAAATCTGTCCGTCGAAAAGCAGAAAAACGGAAGAACGGATGTCGATGATTTTTGGTGGGTAGGAACTTCTAATGAAATGTAGGTGCTGATTAGTTTTTGAGCCAAATCGGTTCAGCGATTCGGAAGCAGTGAGTGAAAATGTTAAATTTTCAACAATTTCAAGATCTTTTTTGACTATAAATCGCGAACGCAGCTACCGATTGAGTCCGATTTTCGTACTGCAGTAGATATTCATCAAGATACGCTACCATTGAAATTTGGTTAAATTCTGTTGAGTGGTTCAGAAACGGTGAGCAGGGCTAAAAGTTTGCGTATAGGCCTAAAAACCGATATCTCCAACTTTTAAAACGTCACGATATGACGTCATCGATTACGTCAACAAAGCGATTTGGATGCTGATTGGCGGGTTCCTCGAGAGAGCTAACGAAAAACTAACCGTATTTTTGAGAATATTTTCGGGGTAGAGGATTCCGAATCTGAAATAATTTTTCCAAAATTCGAATTCCTTATGGCCGTATTGCGGCTTTGGTGGACCTCTGATCAAAAATCTAACCATATTTTTGAGAATATTTTCGGGGTTGAGGATTCCGAATCTGAAATAATTTTTCCAAAATTCGAATTCCTTATGCCCGTATTGCGGCTTTAGTGGACCTCTGATCAAAAATCTAACGTATTTTTGAGAATATTTTCGGGGTAGAGGATTCCGAATCTGAATAATTTTTCCAAAATTCGAATTCCTTATGCCCGTATTGCGGATTGGTGGATTTCTGATCAAAAATCTAATCGGATTTTTGAGAATATTTTGGGGTAGAGGATTCCGAATCTGAAATAATTTTTCCAAAATTCGAATTCCTGACGCCTATACAGCGACTTTGGTGCCTCTGATCAAAAATCTAACCGTATTTTTGAGAATATTTTCGGGGTTGAGGATTCAAAATCTGAAATAATTTTTCAGAAATTCGCATTCCTTGTGCCCGTACTGCGACTTGGGTGGAACTCTGATCGAAAAACTAACTATATTTTTGAGAATTATTTAAATAGTCGATAAAGCACTTTGATCGGTTCACCGATCTCATTTTTTTTTTTGCTTTATCGACCGCAGGGAGAATAAAGCATTGCATTTAGCACAAATTTCAGATTTTCAGTTTTCGATATATTTACACGTTTTGAGGTCCCCTGATGCCGAAAAAAGCAAAATTTGAATGGTGGCCGTGTGTGTGTATGACCGTATGACCGGATGTGACAAAAAAGAGGGATGTCCGTCGAAAAGCAGAAAAACGAAAGAGCGGATATCGATGATTTTTGGTGGGTAGCAACTTCTAATGAAATGTAGGTGCTGATTAGTTTTTGAGTTAAATCGATCCAGGGATTCGGAAGCAGTGAGTGAAAATGTTAAATTTTCAACAATTTCAAGATCTTTTTTGACTATAAATCGCGAACGCAGCTACCAATTGAGTCCTATTTTCGTACAGCAGTAGATATTCATCCATATACGCTACCATTGAAATTTGGTTAAATTCTGTTGAGTGGTTCAGAAACGGTGAGCAGGGCTAAAAGTATGGGTATAGGCCTAAAAACCGATATGTCGACTTTTGAAACGTCACGATATGACGTCATCGATTACGTCAACAAAGCGATTTGGATGCTGATTGGCGGGTTTTTCGTGGAGCTAACAAAAAACTAACCGTATTTTTGAAAATATTTTCGGGGTAGAGGATTCCGAATCTGAAATAATTTTTCCGAAATTCGAATCCCTTATGCCAGTATTGCGGCTTTGGTGGACCTCTGATCAAAAATCTAACCGCATTTTTGAGAATATTTTCGGGGTAGAGGATTCCGAATCTGAAATAATTTTTCCGAAATTCGAATCCCTTATGCCAGTATTGCGGCTTTGGTGGACCTCTGATCAAAAATCTAACCGCATTTTTGAGAATATTTTCGGGGTAGAGGATTCCGAATCTGAAATAATTTTTCCGAAATTCGAATCCCTTATGCCAGTATTGCGGCTTTTGTGAACCTCTGATCAAAAATCTAACCGAATTTTTGAGAATATTTTCGGGGTAGAGGATTCCGAATCTGAAATAATTTTTCCGAAATTCGAATCCCTTATGCCCGTACTGCGACTTTGGTGGACCTCTGATCAAAAATCTAACCGTATTTTTGAGAATATTTTCGGGGTAGAGGATTCCGAATCTGAAATAATTTTTCCGAAATTCGAATCCCTTATGCCAGTATTGCGGCTTTGGTGGACCTCTGATCAAAAATCTAACCGTATTTTTGAGAATATTTTCGGGGTAGAGGATTCCGAATTTAAAATTATATTTCCAAAATTCAGATTCCGTATGCCCGTACAGTGGCTTTGGTGGACCTCTGATCAAAAATCTAACCGTTATGTATATTATTTATAATATACATTTCATAATTCGTCGATAAAGCACTTTGATCGGTTCACCGATCTCATTTTTTTTTTTTTTTTTTTTTTTTTTTTTTTTTTTAATTTGCAGAAATTTTATAAATTTTTTTTGTCACTTTTTCGTACGGGAATTTCAGGTGGAGCTAGGGGTTGGAAACCCTGGATTTGATGACGAGAAACGGAGGGGAAGGGGGGTTCACAGAATGGTTATGGCATCCTTTACACTACATAAAATAGAACTAGAAGAATTTTACAAAGAAAAATTTGGGTTCAGAAATTCTGAAAAATCTTTGATTGATTAAGAAACTAACCACCTTTTCCTTTTTTTCCAGGATCGACTGCCGAGCAAACGGATAGTCCCCTTCCAGTCATCGTTTATGTTCACGGGGAATCTTACGAGTGGAATTCTGGGAATCCATACGATGGCTCCGTTTTAGCTGCATACGGACATGTTATTGTTGTTACTATTAATTTTCGCCTAGGAATATTAGGTAAGTCTGAAAAAAAAAACAGGGAGACTTTTTTTTTTTTTTTTTTTTTTTTTTTTTAATTGACGGAATGTTTTGATTAATCAAACACTGAGAAATTTATTTTTTTCCATTCGCGACCTCTCCCCTAACTCATTTTTTCCACTTTTTTTTTTCTAATTTTTCCGGTGGAATTTCTCAATTTCTTCTTAGTCGGATTGGAATAAAATACCATAAGCCCAAAAACTCTTGAGAGAATTCGAAAATTTCTCAATTAATTGAATTTATTATTAATATTGGAAATGAAATAAGATGATCCCGGTATTTTCGGAATTAAAATTACAAAACTTTTAAGTCAAAAGAGCTGAAGGATTAGTTTATTAAGAGTATCAACTTTTTGCGAAGAAAAAAAGATGGGGATGCTTTTGAATTTTTTTTTTTTTTTTTTCTCGATTCATTTACTTTTTTTTTATCGGGACAGAAACGAGGGTGAAAAAAAAAGGGAAAAGATAACGTGTGGAAAAAGAAAAAAAAAGTGTCAATGTTGTAAAAGAAATTTATAAGACGAGAATGGGAAGAAAAATTGAATAGACGCGTGTGTGTGTTGGTATTTGGATTTGCCTTTGCCTTGAGTTGAGTCATAATATAAATATATTTCCCAAGAGATCTTTGTTCCTTCGGGAGGAATTGATGCGATTTTCATCGTTACATTCAACCGGAAGTCTACGGGGAGGGAAGAAAAAGGCGCCATAGTGATAAGCAACTTGATTGAACTCGGGGAGAGATCAACGCCGGTTGTAAGCATAATAATAAAAAAAAAAAAAAAAAAAGAAAAACAGGAGAGAAAAGGTGAGGATAATTTTCGGTCTCCCGTACAATTCCCATATTCCTTGTTAAAAGTAAACCCGATCGAAATGGAGACGAGGGAAAACCATTTATAAGGATATAAATATTAAAACGGTGGAATGAGGTTCAAAAAGATTATTTTGAGTTTTAGTAAGCAAAGGCAATTTTAAAATTGTGTTCTGTAGAAAATGGGGTCTGAGTTTGAATTTCAGCCATTTTGATTCTGGGTAAATATTTTAAGGTCATCCGCAAGGTCAAGGTCAAATTGTCCGTATAGGGCAATTTTAAAATTGTGTTGTGTAGAAAATAGGGTCTGAGTTTGAAATTTAGCCATTCTGATTCAGGGTAAATATTTTTAAGGTCATCCGAAAGGTCAAGGTCAAATGGTCTGTATAAGGCAATTTTGAAATTGTGTTGTATAGAAAATAGGGTCTGAGTTTGAATTTCAGCCATTCTTATTCTGTGTTAATATTTTTAAGGTCATCCGAAAGGTCAAGGTCAAATGGTCTGTATAAGGCAATTTTGAAATTGTGTTGTATAGAAAATAGGGTCTGAGTTTGAATTTCAGCCATTCTTATTCTGTGTTAATATTTTTAAGATCATCCGAAAGGTCAAGGTCAAATGGTCTGTATAAAGCAATTTTAAAATTGTGTTGTATAGAAATTAGGGTCTGAGTTTGAATTTCAGCCATTCTGATTCAGGGTAGATATTTTTAAGGTCATCCGCAAGGTCAAGGTCAAGTTCTAGGTATAAGGCAATTTTAAAATTGTGTTGCATAGAAAATAGGGTCTGAGTTTGAATTTCAGCCATTCTTATTCTGGGTAAATATTTTTAAGGTCACCCGCAAGGTCAAGGTCAAGTTCTAGGTTTAAAGCAATTTTAAAATTATGATGCATAGGAAATAGGATCTGATTTTAAATTTCAACCATTCTGGTTCAGGGTAAATATTTTTAAGGTCAAGGTCAAGGTCAAAGTCAAATCGTATGTATAAGGCAATTTTAAAATTGTGTTGTATAGAAAATAGAGTTTGAGTTTGAATTTCAGCCATTCTTATTCTGGGTAAATATTTTTAAGGTCGTCCGCAAGGTCATGGTCAAATTATCTGTATCAAAGTCAGGGGTCCGAAGCTTTAAAATTTTTGCCGGATTTTTTTTTTTTAATATCCGAAATTGGTATCGGCACTGCGAAATTATTAGTGCTGGCATCGGCATCGGCATCGACCCGAGATTTAGCAACTCTATGACCTTAGAGTTGATCAGATTGGTTGGACAAGGGTGAAGTTTTACAACAGAAACGTTTCAATTGAAACCTTTTCCTTGTTAGCTTTAATAATGGATCAGTGTTATAACCAATTCAAAATTGAAGTTACCTTCACCGAAATGATTTCCTTGGTTTTGAGTTTGATGTTTTTGTTGGGTATTTATTTCGCATACAGATTTAAAAAAGAAAGAAAATTGAAAAAGTTTTAAACATCACAACTTTTTAAAAAATCTTACATTTCAAAAAATACCTTGAATGATTCTTTTTCTTTCCTGGAATTTTTAATAAACAAACAAACAAAGGAATTTTTTTTTTTTTTTTTTTTTTTTTTGGCAAAGAGCTCCAAAATTTTATTGTCATCTTCTTTTTAATTTCTCGTTTATAAGGATTATCTTCATAAATGCGATCTGATTTTCTGTTTCCTTTCTCATGTGAATTGAGATGACAAACTTTGAATTTCCTGCCCTCGGAACGGATATATGAGGAAGAAGGTTTCGGCGGAAGGGAGTGGGAGGGGAAAGGAGGGTCGGGAGGATTCCTTTAACTACTTGGAACGTCACCAAAATGGTAACCCAATGGTTTTCGTGTCACGGTGCAGGACGCCATTAATTTTTTTTGGCGATGCAAAGGACAGACGATTAAATTAATTGAAAGCATTCAACGGGGGTATATATAGTTCTTTTCCCCTCTCCTCCCCCCCCTTTCGGTCCGCATATTTTCAAAAAAAAAAAAAAAAAATGCGCCAAGATTTTTTTTTAAAAAATTATAATTTTATTTTCTGTTGATTTTGACTTTAAAAAAAATATCCCGAGTCTGAAATTTTGATCACGTTTCCAAGGAAGTCCATAACGTATAACCCGAAAACTGCTTATCGATCTGTGCGCACGTATATATAAAAAAAAAACCTTTTATTTATTTACGTATTAAATACGGGGAAAACGCACACGGGAGATTTATTTTCTGTTATGGAAAACGTTGAAACATCATGAAAATAATGATTAAAATGAATTCCGAGTGTATAAAAACGAAATATTATCCTCCGAGACTGTTTTTATACCCTTGAGAGACTTTTTCGTCATGGCATGACGTATGTTGAATCATTAGGCACTCTTGACTTCGTCACTCACATCCTCTCCTATCTGGATTCATCTCCGCAAGTCTCCTTTCCCCTTCAAGGTGTTTTTTTTTTTTTTTTTTTTTATAACTTATATGTCATCATTTTCGAAATTCTCGTACACGGTTATATTTCAGCACGATAATTATGACGAATAAAATATGAGAGCAAAAAAAAAAAAAATGCGCCAAGATTTTTTTTTAAAAAATTATAATTTTATTTTCTGTTGATTTTGACTTTAAAAAAAATATCCCGAGTCTGAAATTTTGATCACGTTTCCAAGGAAGTCCATAACGTATAACCCGAAAACTGCTTATCGATCTGTGCGCACGTATATATAAAAAAAAACCTTTTATTTATTTACGTATTAAATACGGGGAAAACGCACACGGGAGATTTATTTTCTGTTATGGAAAACGTTGAAACATCATGAAAATAATGATTAAAATGAATTCCGAGTGTATAAAAACGAAATATTATCCTCCGAGACTGTTTTTATACCCTTGAGAGACTTTTTCGTCATGGCATGACGTATGTTGAATCATTAGGCACTCTTGACTTCGTCACTCACATCCTCTCCTATCTGGATTCATCTCCGCAAGTCTCCTTTCCCCTTCAAGGTGTTTTTTTTTTTTTTTTTTTATAACTTATATGTCATCATTTTCGAAATTCTCGTACACGGTTATATTTCAGCACGATAATTATGACGAATAAAATATGAGAGCAAAAAAAAAAAAAAAAAAAAAAAATTCTCGACGTTGTTTATTGTGCGACCTTCGTTTTTTGTGAGTCTTTAGACTGTGGAACGTGAACTTGCCCCCCCTCCCCCACAAAACAAGGTGCGAAACCCGAATGGAAATCTGAAAAAAAAAAAATTGAAATGAACGAAATTTTGTTTAACTTAATTATTTTTAATTACATTTTTTTTTTATTTCTGAATGAAATTTGTAATTGGATTTTGCGAAGTGTAAGTTATTTTAACTAAATGATGGAATAAACAAGCTTAATGCCGTTCGTTTTCATTTCCGGCGTTTCTTCTCGTTGATTTTTTAATTTTATATGTGGGCAGATTACTGTCTCGTTTATTTATGTGTTCTTCGTTTATTTATTTAACTGGTCTGTTCGAACTTCGTTTCGGTAAATGTGGGGGATTTTTTTTTTCCCCTCGTTAATTGAATTCAGATTAAATTTTGAAGGAAAACCTGTGAAAATGATCGTCTTGATAGCGTTCTGCTATTGGCCAATTCGAATTGTGGCGGGAGTGTTGCGCAATTTTTTTTTTTACGTTTCAACATGTTGAGTAACATGTTGGCAACGTGTTTCTAGTGCTGGACAAGTTGAGCAAATTCGTTGTCGTAATATTTTACTGCAACATGTTTTAGCGTGAAATTTCGGCTTTAAAAAATTGAAAAACCAAAAAAAAATTTAAGGGATGACGAAAGCTTAAAATTTGAAACTGAGAGCATGATTCGAATTTTTGTCATACAATTTTACAACGAATTATAAATAGATGTGTTTTTTGGTGGGTTATAAAATTTTATAACGAACTTTAAGTTTTTAATAACTCACAATTTTTTCACAACTCATAACACACAATTTTTTAACACATAATTTAAAAATTTAAATTATTTTCATTTTTGCACGTTTATAATAAGAGAAAAATGCTGACGTTAGATATGTAAAACCACTACCCCAACATTGCAAAATATTTTTAAAACATTGCAAAATATTTTAAAACATTGCAACTTATTTTTAAAATACTGCAAAATATTTTTAAAACATTGCAACATATTTTAGAACATTGCAAAATATTTTTAAAACATTGCAAAGCATTTTTAAAATTTTTTTATTTTTCAACAAACCTAAAACTGCTTTAAGGCAGGGGAGGTGTAATTCTCTCAGTTGGGGTTATCGGTATAGGGATAAAGAGGGAACCAGGAAGATGTTCAGTAAATGAATTTCAGTAAAAAAAAATTTCTGGAAGATTTTCAGTAAAAGAAAGCAATATTTTTAAAATATTGCAAAATATTTTTAAAACATTGCAAACTATTTTTAAAATATTGCAAAATATTTTTAAAACATTGCAAAACACTTTAAAAACATTGCAAAATAATTTTAAAACATTGCAAAATATTTTTAAAACATTGCCAAATATTTTTAAAACATTGTCAAATATTCTGAAACATTGCAAAATATTTTTAAAACATTGCAAACTATTTTTAAAATATTGCAAAGTATTTCAAGAATTTTTTTTAAATATTTCTTTAAATATTAATATTTTTTTGCTCATTGGGGATTTAAAAGCTCTGCAAACCTTGTCATGGCTATTTCCCTGTGGCTCCAAAACCATGCATAAAAGCTAATTTTGGACTCCGAATTCCTAATCTACGGAAAATTCCCAATAGGAATCGATGGTCTTTTATTCCAAAAGAAATTTTCATTTTTGAAAAATTTCCTCCCTCCTCCTTGTTAGCAAAAATGAGCGTTTTGAATACCCCCTCCCCCCCTTACGCGCTAAAGTAATTTATGGTCGGCCTCTATCATAAAACTGGTGAAGTCTTAGTTCAATTTAATTTCTAAGAACCAAGAAAAAAAAGAAAACCACTGTTTTTGCTTCCTCGTCTTTTTTTTTTTTTTTTTTTTTTTCATATTTAAATTTTCATCCCCTGCAGATTTCACGACCGAACATGACATTTACCTACAAAGATAAGTACATCCCGAACAATTTTAGGTTCATTTAACGCGTATAGGGCAATAAAAATGTCTTGACTTGGCTTAAGAAAAAGTTTCTTCGGAGGAAAGAATTTTTTTTTTCTTTCCCCGTCGACATCTCACGGGTGCAATCCAACCGTAATGGCTGGCATCAGCAAGTTTGCGATGTAACATGAAATATTTTACTTATGAGAGCAAGTCTTATAGTGAAATATGATTTCTTACTGTTTAGGTATAATGAGTAAAGCCCCCTTTCCCCCCCTTAAGTTTCCAGTGGTAAAAAGTTTAAATTAAGAAATCTGTCCCTTGGGAATTTTTCCTTGGCAGACACATTACCAGCTTTGATGTTATTAGACGTCAGGACGTCAGAAAGTTAATTTTATCAAACCGACTTCGGGATTGTTTCTTCTTCTTCTTTTTTTTTTCTTATGATAAAGATTTTTTTTATTTTTTTCGTTGTGGCTTTTTTACAAGTTTATGCATGCAAACAGCCACCGCTGGAAGTGTTTAAATGTACATTTCCTGTATTTCACACTAGATTTAACACCTCTCAGGAAAACGACAGAGATTTATCTGCATTATCAATATAAATGGTAAAAAGTTGTATATTCCAAGAGAGAAGTTCCTCGTCCTGACATATTGCCGCTCGGGCTAAAGGGACTAAAACGTAAAATGACTGGAAGGCTCGTAAGGTCAAAGGAGTTTACAACTTTTGCAAAACGAGTTTTTTTTTTTTTTTAGAAAATAAGTGCAAAGGGAAAAGTGAAATATCTAACGAGCCGTAAACCGCGGGGTTCGGTCCATAACCCGAGTCCACGATTGGTCTGTTGGAGAACGCGGATGGAGAGAAAACGTTATCCCGAAATCGCGGTCGAGATCATAAATCATTTTCACCCTGCTAAGATCTGGAAAAGTCAAAGTTTACAGAAATCTTTCAAGTTTAGCGCTAACTGCTGCTGTTGCTGCTGTTGCTCCTGCTCCTGCCTTGGCTGTATGAGGATTTTTCTTTATTAAATTTTAAACGACCGTGATTGCTCTTTAATTAATTAAGATGATTTAGCAGAGACGCGTAATTAGCTCAGCAGTGGGGGCTTTTCCCTCCCTTTAAAAGGGTTTTTCATCTGTTCAGGATTTTGTAAGGATGAAAACTTTTAAGTCTTTTTTTTTTTTATAAAATAAATTGCGAAATCGGGAGTTTGACGTTTGGTACATTAGGGTGGTTTTTTGAAAAAGGAGAAAAAAATTTTTTTTTTTTGAATTTTGGTGACGAACCCCCTGATTTTGCTTCGATCAGATTACATACATACATACATACATACATACATTGGCGGAGGTCTTGTGGTAAAAACATGAAGTAATAGAAAAAGGAGACAGATTGGCCCATAAAAAATTTTAGGTCGATCGGTCACCATTAAAAGGTGTCCCAGGAGCCCAAAAATAACCGAAAAGGTAAAAGGGCCAAAAAAAAAAAAAAAAAAAAAAAAAAAAAAAATTTGGCATAAAAGGCCATCGATTCTTATAGGAAATTTTGTGTAGGTTAAGAATTTGGAGTCCGAAATTAGTTAAAAAAATATTAGGAAATATTTTTTAATATTTAAAAAATATTTTGAAATATTTTGCAATGTTTTAAAAATATCTTGCAATGTTTTTAAAATATTTTGGAATGTTTTTAAAATATTTTGCAATGTTTCAAAAATATTCTGCAATGTTTTAAAAATATTTTGGAATGTTTTAAAAATATTTTGCACTGTTTTAAAAATATTCTGCAATGTTTTAAAAATATTTTGCAATTTTTTAAAAATATTTGCATAGTCAACATGTTGCAGCATAGAAACGAGTTGGCAAAATTTGTATTTTTCATTTTCCAATGTTGTGCCACATGTTGGCAGCATGTTTCGAAGCTTTAACAGGTTGAAAAATATGTCGGTCAAATGGTTTTAACGCCGGAACATGTTACAACTTCAAAATTTCACGCTGAAACATGCTGCAGTAATATGTTGAGACATCTTGCTCAACTTGTTGCAGCGTTAGAACAATGTTGCCAACATATTACTCAACATTCTGAACAGTTAGAAAATATTGCGCGACACTTAAAAATGAAAAAAAAAAAAAAATTTAATGTGGTGCAACATTTTGCCAAAATGTTTCTATGCTTCAACATGTTCAGCAACATGTTGGCTACATGTTTTTAATGCTGCATTTCGGCGTCAAATTCCAGCTGTTAAAATTGAAATTTCAACATTATAACATGCTCAGCAACATGTTGCCGCAGTGTGTTACTGCAACATATTTCATCGTGAAAACACAAGTAATTTTTAGTTTTGATATAAAATTTTTTTTTGTTTTTTGTTTTTTTTCTTAGTTTTTAAAGCAGAATGTTTTTTCATGAGTCGGAAAATTTGTTTCGATTGAAATAAAACGTTCTCCTGTAATATGTCAAATATAATGTGTCAAGTACATTGATGGATCACAAAGGGTATTCGAAGAAATAAAACAGTTGGAGTCCAGTGAACCAAGTTTTTATTTCACAAGCTCGTCCAAAGGGCATTTTTTTTTTCATTCTTTTTTGGATCATTTTTTTTCCTTTTTAAAATTATAAAAAAATGGATCAAGAATTTTGTAACCCCTTCATGCCTATATATTAATTACCTTTAACGGTTTTTGCCATTCGATATCGTGCCAATTCGAACATTTTTTAGAAGAATAAAACAATGGAAGTAACTCAATACGCCAATTTGATTCACGGAACTGCAACTTTGACCCTAATAACACTTCCTTATTTATTTTTTATTATTCATTTATTTCACTTTTTTTTTGTCTTTTTTAACGATGTATCTCGTTTTCTTTTATTGGCTGGGGAACATACGAACATGTAACGTTTTCCGCAAGCCCCTAAATTTTAATTGGATCCTCATTCTTTACGACATTATATTATTTTACGGCGTTCCTTGGATTTCTCTACCATGTTACAAAAGTAAAAATAATTTTAAAAAAAATAAAAAGCAACAATTTATTGAAAAAAAAAGTTTTTTAATAAAAATACAAACATCCCCACATCCCTTAAGGGAATAAAAAAAAAAGAGTTGGAAATCTTGTTATTATTGAAAAGTTCGATATAATTGAAATATAAAAGGCGACAGCCCCAACTTAAGAGGAAAGAAAAAAGTAAAAACAAAGAAGCGAAGGACAGATCAAAAGAAAAAAAAAAAAAAGGATACAACAAACAACTTAATGAGGCGTCGAAATTAAAAGACAAACGCGTCAGCAAAGGTCAGTTGACAAAAGTTTCATTTTATATGATATATATATAAAGAAATAAATAAAAAACCGTTTCGGTAAAGCTGTCACGCTTTCCTCCTTTTCCATCTTGTAATCAGGACTAAAGTATATAAAACGTGAATTGTTTGCCACCGGTTTTCATCCCCGAAATGTAACTGGAAACGACGTTTAAACCGGTTGACGGATTTTGTAAGCATGACTTGGAAGACTAGTTTACCATGTGTGGGAATGGGTTTCGATGTTAGGAAGTTTACCTTTTATAGAGTCTATACAACCTTCGGGTTGGGGAATTCGCAAACTAACTTGTTGGCGGGTATTATCGGTTCGGTTAATTGTTTGCTGTAATCCTCTATATGCTGGGATCGATTTGTTTACCTACATCCTGTTGATTGTTCCCATACGGGAGAGAGAAAAAAGAAAAGTAAATTGATAATTAAAAATATTTTGCAATAATTTAAAAATATTTTGGAATGTTTTAAAAATATTCTGCAATGTTTTAAAAATATTTTGCAATGTTTTAAAAATATTTTGCAATGTTTTAAAAATATTTTGCAATGTTTTGAAATGTTTTAAAAGGGCCATTCTCAATTTGTTTACAATATTCAGGTCCCGGGCATTTTATTATGATTTATTTCTGAATTTGAATGAAAAACTACATTATGTTTTGATAAAACGAACAAGAAAATGTTTTTTGAAAGTAAATTAAATATATTCGGCACCGTCAGATAGAAAAAGAGGCTCTTTTACGAAAAAAACTGCTATGATAGCGGAAAAAAATGGCTGTCCCGATTTCGAGATTCCCAGATAAACAGCTCGATTTTTTACGTAAACTAATTCAGGAAAAATCTTTTTTTCACAATTAGAAATCAGAAATATAAGTAAATCAATAATTGAAATGAATTTAATGATTCCATTATAATTTCTCTTGAAATAAGGATTTAAAACTTGTCCTCCATTTTTTCCACTAACGGTGTTTTTTTTTTACCGATCATCTATTTTCACGACTTATAAATTACAACGACTCATATAAAGCACTAAATATCAATAAACAAACTCTTATTCCCTCTAAAACTCTAAATAAAATTTTTAAAATAAAAATGCATTATAAATTAAAGGGGAAATTAACGTTTGATCGATGATCACGATAGTGGAGTTCAGCGAAACTCCACTAACGCAAGCCGAAAAACTGCCCGAAAATCGTTTTAAAAAATTAAACCGCTCACCTAAACTTCACTAACAAGTCATACGATCGATTTTTCGGCTTTCCGAAACATTTTTTTGGGTAAAACCGCACAGAAATAGTAAAATTAAATAAAATAACATTTCCACTAACGCAATCAAAACAATACTGTTTATATGGGTTGTTTACATTTTTGAAGGGACATTTTTCGTTCCGAAAATTGTAAATAAATTGAGAATGGCCCAAAAATATTTCGAAATGATTTAAAAATATTTTGCAATGTTTTAAAAATATTTTGCAATGTTTTGAAATGTTTTAAAAATATTTTGAAATGATTTAAAAATATTTTGCAATGTTTTAAAAATATTTTGCAATGTTTTAAAAATATTTTTCAATGTTTTGAAACGTTTAAAAATTATTTTGAAATGATTTAAAAATATTTTGCAATGTTTTAAAAATATTTTGCAATTGAGGATATAGGCGGGATTGGAACGATTGACGAACTTCAATTAAAGTTGCATGAATAATTTAATTGTTGCCCGACGTTTCGAAATCATTTGATTTCTTCATCAGAAGCTATAAAAAGCTATTGCAATTATTCATGCCGTTGCAATTATTCATGCAACTTTAATTGAAGTTCGTCAATCGTTCCAATCCCGCCTATATCCTCAATTAATAAAAACGAACGCCAATCCAATTATAAAATATTTTGCAATGTTTTAAAAATATTTTTCAATGTTTTGAAATGTTTTAAAATTATTTTGAAATGATTTAAAAATATTTTGCAATGTTTTAAAATATTTTGCAATGTTTTAAAAATATTTTGCAATGTTTTAAAAATATTTTGCAATGTTTTAAAAATATTTTGCAATGTTTTAAAAATATTTGGCAATGTTTTGAAACATTTTAAAATGTTTTAAAAATATTTTGCAATGTTTTGAAATATTTTGAAATGTTTTAAAAATATTTTGCAATGTTGGGGTAGTGGTTTTACATATCTAACGTTAGCATTTTTCTCTTATAATAAACGTGCAAAAATGAAAATTATTTAAATTTTTTAAATTATGTGTTTACCCAAAAACAAAGTGTGTTATAAAATTAAGTTATTAAAAACTTAATCTTAGTTACAAAATTTTATAACCCACTAAAGAAGACATCTATTAATAATTCGTTATGAGATTTTATGACAAAAATTCGAATTTATGACGAGAATGTTGATCAAAATAATTGAGCATGATCGTAAGATTAGTCCTTAAGCTAAGTCTTAAGTTATTAATATTTTAATCGTTTTTGTTAAAGGGAGCGTTCAAGTGTTACTTAAGAATTTACAGAAGAATTTTTCTCTCTCGCACATACTCTTACGAAAAGTTGCAATTTTCGTATTCCAAAAATTATAGACCGCCGAATAAATAAAAATAAACTTAACGTGTTAAAAAAACGAAGAGAAACTTCGCAACAAAATAATTAGAAATAATGTAAAAGGCATCTGACTTCCATTTTTTTCATAATTCTAAAGGTTTGAAATTCTAAAAATATCCTTTAATTCGAAACGATCGTTCCAGAAAAAAAAAATTGCAAATCACCTTATTAAAACTTGTTTTTCTATTTTGTTACGAAAAAAAAAATTACTAATTAAAAGTCTCTTTTAACAAAGAGTAAACAATTTCGTTTCCAAGACTAATTACTTGTTTTTTTTTTTTTTTTTTTTTTTTTTTTTTTGAATCGACTGACAGTTTTTCGCTTTGGTGTTTATTTATAGGACCGAAGGTATTGCGATCGGTATGAAAACTCATTCTTACGTCAAAAAAAGTTATTTTAAAAAAAATAAGTTAATATATTTCGTCACTTTCTCTGATATTTTATTTTAGCCCTCTTTCGTATAATTTCTCCCCCTTCATGCGACTGCATAAAATTGTTAAAAATTCCGAATTTTCCCCGCGTTTACATAATGACGCGAAAGTGCGCCAACGGAAAAATAATTTATGGAAACCACTTTTTCGCATATTTTATGCAAATTTAATCGTAATTTTCCGAAAACGGAAATGATAAATGCACGGGCATATATTCAGATCAGAAATGATCAGAGCGGAGGATTTTATATATAAAACATATAAAAAAGAGGAAATAATACACAGTGTATTTTTTTTTTTTTTAAATTCTGGTCATACGCAACAACTAATTTTTTTTTTACATATTGTGTATACATATATTTTTTTTTTTGTTTTGCAACAAAAAACAATTATCCTATCGTTTTATTTTGTAATTGAATCATTTCCTTGTTAATTAAATTTTACCGTTTAAATCGTGGTCAGAATGCAGGTTAAATATAATTTGCGGTTTAATTGTATTAGTACAGTGTGTTTTGACGATTGTTTTCCGAGTAGACGTCATTTATTGCACTTTACAACAGGGATTTTTTTTTTTTCTTTTGAAAATGGATTGAAAAAAATTCCGATTTTTCCAAGGCGGGATACGAGGGAGAGGAGGAGCTATGATTGACTGTTTGGTTTGAGGAGGAAAAACGTATCCCACTTATTAATTATCCTACATTATTATTCTCGGAAATGAAAAACAATGTTTGTGGCAGTTTATGTGACGCACCTTACATGACTGGCCGTCAGTCTTTATAACATTGGCGCAATAGTATATTAAATATCAGGTAAGGAGGTTGCGTATTGCAGGCCGTAGACAGTCTAGGCCTGCAATCAGGGATGATTGTTTTAAAACAAATTGGTTTAAAACGCGGTGTTTTAAAACGTTTTAAAACATTTGATTAAAAAACACCGTTTTAAAACTAACGTTTTAAAACACTGTTTTAAACACCGTATTTTATTAAGTGAATAAAATACGTTTTAAAATGCATTTTTAAGAGGCCCGAGCCCGCAATTTGTCGCGCACGACTCATTTTATACAATCTATGGTATGGACCATACCATAGATTGTATGAGCCGCTCATATTCATAATGGTTGCTTAATCGCAGGGATGATTGTTTTAAATCAAATTGGTTTAAAACACGGTGTTTTAAAACGTTTTAACACATTTGAATAAAAAACACCGTTTTAAAAATTTGAATAAAAATAGAAACGAATTTAAAACATTTTGAACGTGTTTTAAAACATGTTTTAAAACGTTTTAAAAGATGGGAAAATAATATAAAACGTTTTAAACTGTTTTTTATTAAAAAATGTTTTAAACAGCAACCCTGCCTGCAAGCCACCTCCGTGCCTGATTTGTAAGATATTTTTCATCACGAGGGCGGAAAATGCAATTTTTCGTTTTTAAAGCGGGGCGAAGTGTCCATTTTCCGCTCGGAGTGATGAAAAATAATATTTTTCATACCAAGGGCCGAAAATAACTGTTTTCTGTCCTAATAGCAAAAGCGTTAAATTTCGGTTTCCTAGGTGCGAAAAATATCTTACAGTGCTACGATTAAAGAAATTTTTCACGTCTTAACATGTTACATCATTTTGGCTTCGCCTCGGTGCCGCAAAATCGTGTTTCGGTGTGAAATCAGTCTCTTCCGTCATGGGACGGTAATATGCTACTACTCCCGTACTTTTCGTTGATATTTTGGAATAACCTGGGGCCCATTATGGCACCCAGATCCGTATTCCAGTATTACGGGAGACTGTCTACAAGGGAATGACATTCGAAAAAAAGGTCATTTTTGGGTTTTTAAGGCCCAGTTTTTTTTTAGGCCCGAAAAACGTTCAAAGCAGACGAAAAAAAACTTAAGGGCAAAAACGGACTCCGCCTGGTTTTTTTATCACTCAGAAAATCTTGGAAGCAAAGGAGGTCATTTTTCTAAATTTAATTATGAAATTCTTTAAATTTTTAAGCTGAAATTAATTTTTTTTTTTCAGGTTTTAAAGATTTAAGTCTTTTAACTACTTAACTCTGAGGGAGGCCGAAGGCCGAGCGAGGGAAATTTTGTAAAATATGCAACGGAGTGAAAATTTAAGCTTTCTTGATCGTTACCTTTTTCAAACAGATCGGAAAAGTTTTCCTCGCGGTCACCGAAATTAACCTCATTTTTAGGTTTATAAGGTCACCATTTGAATTTAAGGCCATTTTTAGGTTATTAAGGTTTTTGAGGTCAGAGTCGACTTTAGTCGTCTTTAGCTCTGTAGCCGACTTTAGCATTACTAGACTGTAGAGCAGTGACGTTACATTTCAACCAAACTGCTCGTGTCTTACAGGCATATCAATAGTATATTACATATCAGGTATGGAGGCGGCTTATTGCAGACCGAGACTGGGGTTTACGGCCGATAGCCAGTCGAGACCTGCAAGCTACCTCCGTGCTTGATTTGTGAGATATTTTTCATCGTGACGACGGAAAATGAACTTTTTCGGTTTTCAAGCGGTCGGAAAATGGACTTTTCCGCCCGGAGTGATGAAAAAAGTTTCTTTGTCGCATTTTCATTATTTTACTCGGTAAATGAACACACAATATTTTTAAGCCTTTTTATTTCTTCTCCGACCGTAAATCACATGTACGGGACATTACGGAACAAAAATGAGCGTTCAAGTATTACGTAAGACCGGAAATGGGGGGGAGGGGATGCAAGAAATTCTTACGATTTGGCGATTCTTACGACATGGGGGAGGGGGGTCCGGAAAATCTTACGTAAGAATTTTTATCATTATTTGTTGTTTAAAAAAATTCAAATTTAATACAAGAAACAGACACCTCTCTATTTTCCACCTTCTCTAAGTTTAAAAAAAAAAAAATTACTCTAATTTAAATTTTTTTTTTTTTAATTTTTTAAGACATTTTAAAATGAAGCTGGGTGTTTTCCAACTTCGTTGATCGGGTCCGGGAAAGGATTAAAACATAGACCGATGTTAACACGTGCTCCATATATTCCAAATGCAAAAGTACAAAACTTAATCCAGGAACTAAAACCCTGAGTAAAATAATCGCATCTTTAGTTCACAATAAAAAGAAAATAATGGAAACAAACCCAAGAATCGTTTCTTACCGATAATTCGGGCTAAATGACAAATGTACCATTTAATACTCCATGTTGGAATAATTCATGATCGCCGTCCCGCTCTCCCTCAAAGGGGATTATCCTCTTAACCCCTCATTAAAAATAATAGTTTCGACCAAAATAAATCCCGTCACTTCGAGCATTTTAAATAAATAAAACTATAGCAATCTAATATTTAAATAAATTAAATAAGTAGATAAATAACGGATTAAATAATGGCGACCGGCATAACGTACGAGAGCGAACGATTTTCTCTTGACCGGAAACAGTGGACGGCGCACAGTGAGTTTTGCACTTGCGCACAAACGACGAAAAACGAGCGCGATATTTTACCGCGAAGGAAATACTTTCAAAATACTTAACAAAGTTTCTCCGCTTTTATTTAAGCCGTACGAACGGTTATTTTTAACCGTTACATCCGCCCTTACTTGCGGAAAAAAAAATTACGTAGGAATTTTTTTGAGAAATTCCCTGGGAGAAGAAAAAAAAAATTACGAACAAAATCCACCAAAAATTAAAAAAGGTGATTAAACCTAAAAACCTAGGATAATATTAAAATGATTATAACCTCAATCCTTCGAAGTCTAATTGAAAGAAAAAAAAGATTCATAAATCAGGATACGTCAAAATCGGGAATTGTCACAATCGGGAGAGAGAAAAAAAAAATCATATTAGGGAGAAAAAAAAAATCACAGACCTAGCCGTTTTGAAAAACCTACAAGTAAGGAAAATCAAGCTCAAATGACATGCTTTAGAAGGGATACATGCCACCTGCCTAAATCTTTCCCATTCAAGGTCTCCAACCTCACCTGGGACGGGGAAAAAATTTCAGCGACCACGCAGGGCCCTACATAACGAGGCAGAAATTTCGCCGTGATGTATTTGGCCTTGTCCGACTTCCGATCATTTAACTTCCAGACCAATTCATTAACTTGGAACGTCGTCGGACGACGGCGGAGGTTGTAACGCCTCGCGTTGGCTTCCTTGCCCCTCTTTACGCATTCGATCGCCTTTTCGTACATTTGGAGTTGCTTGTCTTCAAGTTCCTTATCGTATGCTTCAGGGTCGAATTCTTGAAGTTCTCCATCGCCCGTGTCGGTGGTCAGTTCGTAAGGCATCCTCAAGTTGTCTCCAAATGTTAGCCGTGCTGGAGAATACCCCGTGGCTTCGCTCACCGCATTCCGAAGTACGAAGATGACAAAGGGGAGATTTTCATCCCACGCCCGGTGCGTGTCACGTGCGAAGATAGCTAGAGATGTGTTGATGCTTCGATGGTGTCTCTCCACTTGGTTCGTCTGTGGGCTGTATACGGGAGTAAATCTTAATTCTATGTCGAATTCCTTGCACTTGTTTTTGAAGAACTTGCTGGTGAAGCACGACCCACTGTCTGCGAGGATAAACTCCGGTTTACCGTACTGCAAGATCACGTGTTCCAGAACGAACTTCCATACAGCCTTAGCCGTGCCTCGTCGAACGGGCTGAGCAACTAGCCAGCGACTGGCGATGTCCACTGCTGTGACAATAAATCGGTTCTGTTTTGTCGAGAGGGGGAGGGGGCCAATTAGGTCTAGGCTGTAAGCCATTCTAGGCTTAAAGGACCGACAGTAATCAGCCATTTCGCCTTCTGGAGCTCGGTTCGCGGCCTTATATTGTTGGCAAACACGGCACTTTGCGACAAATTTCTTTACCGAAATTTCCATGTTTGGCCAATAGTACTTCCGCTGCAAACTCAGAAAGGTTTTCTTTGAGCCTAAATGACTACCGACTGGAGAATCGTGGTAATGACTTAAGAGCGACTGCTGATAATCGGATGGAACAATTAATTTTTCCACCAGTTGTTTCGATTCACGGTCCTGAACCCTTTTAAAGATTTTATTACCGTGAACACGAAACGACGGGTATAAATCCGGATTAACGGCAATCTTAACTTTCAACTCATTATACCACTGATCCTCTATGTCCTCAAAGGATGGTCGTTCTGGCAAGTCCAATTCAATGGCATTCACACTGATATCATCAGGCGGAGTTTTATGGTAGGATGCTCGGCTTAAGGCGTCGGGCACCACCATGTCTTTCCCTTTCCTGTGAACTACAGTAAAATTAAACATTGCCAGAAAAACGATCCAACGAGCTAATCGACCCGTTGGGTTCTTCAAATTGTGCAACCACTGAAGTGGAGCGTGATCGGACACAACCGTAAACGCTGTGCCATCGACAAATTCACGGAACGCTTCGATCCCATGAATTATGGCGAGCAGTTCGCGCTGCGTTGTGTCCCAATCGCGTTCGCGTTTGGATAGAGTCCTGGAGGAATATGCTATCACTTGCTCCTTTCGAGGACGTTGCTTTTGGATAAGAACGGCTCCAGTTCCGATCCCAGACGCATCTACATGGATTTCAAAAGGGAGCGAAAAATCCGCAAACTAAAACTGGGGCCTCTGTAAGCACTTTTAGGTGATCAAACGCGATCTGGTGTTCTTCCTTCCACTCAAGTTTTGATGACTTCTCCAGGAGCGCAGTTAAAGGCTTGGCCACGTGGGCACAATTTGGGATGAAGCCGCGGTACCAATTTACCAAGCCGAGGAATTGGCGAACTTCTTTCCGAGTTTTTGGAGGCTGCATTTTCAGCACTGCGTCGACTTTACTTTTAACGACTCGGATTTCCCCTTGGCCTATGACGTGTCCTAAGTACTCCACGTAAGGGCATAGAAACTGGCACTTGTCCCAGTTCACTCTTAGATTTGCTTTTCTAAGCAACTTAAATACTTTCTTTAGGTGGGCCATGTGTTCGCCGAATGTCTTGCTGAAAATTATGATGTCATCGAGGTAGACGAAGACGATTTTCCTAAGACCGACCTCAAAACGGTATCCATCGCCGATTGGAAGGTTCCTGGAGCATGCAAAGCCCGAACGGCATGACGCAAAATTCGTATAAGCCTTTGCCTGGGACAGTAAAGCAGTGCATTCTATGCTGTCAGGATCCATCTCCAAATTATATATCCTTGGTCTAGATCTAAGCAGCTGATGTAATACGCCGATTTTAGTGACTGAAGATCTCGCGCATGCGCGGCAACGGGTACGCGTTCGGAACAGTGGAGTGATTGAGCTTTCGGTAGTCGACGCAAAGTCGGTACCTCCTTTCTTCTTTTGGACCAGAAGGATCGGTGAACTCCAGGCACTGGTAGACTCCCTGATTCGGCCTTCGAGAAGTTTTTCGACGTGTTCGTGAGCTATATCCCTTTTGCTGGAGACATTGGATATGGACGTTGTTTTATAGGGACAGTTCCAGGCTTAAATAATTTATGTCGAGCAACTTTCGAACTGCCACGCAGCTGACTAAATTTATATTTTATCCTAGCCATAAACTTGTCGAAAATCTTTTGTTCCTTGGCCGTTGGTTTGAATTTGGCGTTCTCGGATAACTCTTCTAGTTGCGAAGCTTCCACCCTAATCTTCCTGGCATAAATTTTGGTGACCTTCATTATGCTGTCCGGGAATTCGAGACATCCTTCACGAACCCTAATGCTGATGTCAAGATCATGCATCGTGTTCAGGCCAAGAACACCTGTGCTGAACAAACCCTTAATTAAATAAACAGGTCCTTTCCAACGATGCCGGTTTATCGTTAGTTCAAGGTCAGCCACACCTTCGATGGGAGCCTTTCTTCCGTCAGCATAGGTAACACGACGCTTACAGGGTCGGATAGGAATATTATTCTTTTCTAGAAGTTCCTTAGCTTGGTCGTAATTCATGAGGGTGTGCGACGCACACGTATCGACGGAAAACGGATGATCCTTTTTCAGAACGTTAACGTCGACGTGCATTCGTATCGCAACTTCATTTGATAAGGTGAGCTCTTCCTCCAGAGCGATGTCCGTTTCGTAACCACTTTCGTCGTCCTCTGACGAATCATGGCTGTCCTCCAACGAATTATCGCCGTCCGGTTTGTCTAAATTCAGGATTTCTTCAACATTAAGGAGGAGACCTGATTGTTCATCCGCCTCAACGTTTAGTTTCCCTGTTTTATTGTGTCTGTCGAAAACGACGTCCGTCTCCTGGACGGGGACGAAGAACGGTCACGGTCGGAACCACTGCGATATCTGGGTTCGCTTTCCTTATCTCGCGAAGGCATACGTTCCCGGTCACGTGAAGTTTTATCACGGTCTCGATCCCTGTTTCGGTCACGATCCTTATCACGATCATAACTACGGTTTCGGTCGCGATCCCAATTTCGGTCACGATCCTTGTTTCGGCCACGATCCTTGTCGCGATCGTTGCTACGGTTTCGGTCACGATCCCAATTTCGGTCACGACTACGATTTCGGTCACGATCCCAATTTCGGTCACGACTACGATTTCGGTCACGATCGCGTCCTCGCTCTCTATCACGCGATGAACGCTCGCGAGAACGAGACGAATTTCGATTATAATCTCGTGAGTATGACGAATCTCTGTAGCGACTGCTATCGCGGGAACGATTTCTGTCCCAGTTTCGCGACGAGCGTTCGCGAGGGCGGGATAAATCCTGATCATCGTCGCTAGAACGTGACAGATCTCGGCGACGATAACGCTCCCGAGATCGGTTTGATCGTGGGTAAGGTGTTGAGTCTCGGTATCGGTCGCGATAACGGTTGCGTTCGCGAGACACTGACGAATCCCTATAACGATCATAATCGCGATACCTCTCACGCCTTGAGTCGAAATATTCAGGGAAAGGCTGAATTAACCTACTCGGAGGAGGCAAATAATTTTTTTCTTTTGCCAGCACCTCCTCTTCAGCACGACAAGTATCCGCGAGATCCTCGAGATTTTTAATTCGGTATCCGCGGATCATATCCAGATAATCCGCATGGAGATTATCCCGTATTATATTAAAAAGTTCTAAATCTGTTAAAGGAGTCGGCAATTTTTTATTCATTGCTTTAATTAAGGCAATGAAATAATCGATTCGTTCACCCGGCATCTGTGTTCGAGAGTAAATATCCGCCATTTGCTGATTAACGGGGAGGTAAAATTTAAAGGCGGTTTTTAAGCGCTCTTTCGCGTCCGACCAAGACTGGACTTCATCCTTATGGGCTTTCCAATATATTGCCGCTTTTCCCGACAAGATATATGGCAAGACCAGTACGATTTCGTCGTCCGGGAATGGATATAGTTTTTTCAGATCCTCTAGTTTTATCAGATATTCTTTAATCTGTTCCCTGGAGGAACCTGAAAAAATTAAATTCCGTTCGCGACAGTCTTTTAAAAATGCGCGTAACGATTTGTTGCGCGGCTTACGTGATTCGGTGTCGGAGTCGGAAGAATTCGAATTCGATCGATGTCGCGAACGCGGTCGTGGTTGAGAAGCGAGAGCTTTAGCGGCGTTGACTAACGCGGTTTGCAGTTCGGCGGCAAAATTTTTAAGTGGATCGGTAGCAGGTCCTGGCTGGATTGGTTGACTGAGGGCTTCATAGGGAGCGTATTGTCCGGGAACATACCGAGTTGGAAACGGAGGTGGTGGATATCCTGAGATCCAAGTTTGTCCGGTTCCCTGGCCCATATTCGATGTCACAAACCCTTGTCCGAGTTGACCTTGCGAACCGAAGGTGTGTCCGGCTCGGCTAGAAGCAGGCACATGTAGAGATCCTAAATTTCCTAAATTTCCGAAACTCGATGGCGGACGTTTGTCCTGGGATTCTCCGATTTTTGTGAACTTGTCAATCGCGTCCTTTACCGGCGATTTCGGCAACGTTCCAGTTTGAGTTTTAACTTCTTCCGTTATGTTTGTTCCTTCGGGAGGGGAGACGATTATAGAGACGTCCTCTTTAGATCCGCTGCGCGAAAGTTTGTTACCGTCCTCATCGTCGCCATCATCGCGGAACATGCTGACATCAAAGTCAGGCTCTGGGGTCAAAGGTCTGTTAGGGTCGCTTTCGGGGCATTTTACTCGTCTATATTCAACGAACCCAGTAGGTTTTTCCTCTGGATGACCAACATAATACTGCAGTAAGCGGGCTTTCAAATCAAGCACTTTTAGGCCAGCCGTCTCAATCCCAACGTTTTCGCATAAGACAATCAGGGGCCCTTTCTTTTGGCTGTCGATAAATTTCGTCAGCGACATCTTTAATACCTAGAAAAATCAACAAATTAGAAAAGGAATAACAAGTATGACCTAGTGGTTTATATCTCAATTTCCAGATTTAACATTCATACAAAAATTCATTCACACCCAAAAAAAAATTCATTCGCACAGAAAGAATTCATTCCCCTTGAAAAAGAATCTTTTATCACAGATAATTTTTTTCTTAATCACAGATAAAAGAAGGGGTGGATGCAACGATAAAAAAAATTATGACCTTTGCTTTCAGGTCAAAACAAAAAAAAGAATCCGAAAATAACCGTAACAAAATTGATCCGTTGAAGTAAATCGTTTGCTCGATAATCCCTAGCGAAGTCAAAAAAAAATTGATCAATCGAATATTTTTAAATTTAAGAACTACAATCACAATTCCCCATGAGGTTAATACGAGAAACCCGGGCTTGGCGATTTACAATCATGAGAGAAAAAATTACATTTTTTTTTTTTTTTTTTTTTTAAATGTTCCTGGATTTAAAATTTACAAAAAAAAAATTAATTTGCTTAAAAGAAAAAGAATTCTCAAATCGAGAGATAATAAGTTTATGATTAGAAGATGTCTCGGTTTATCAAAAATTTAACGCATCCCTTTATTTAATTCGACATTCAAAAATCAATATTCGAAATGAAACAAATTGAGCTTAACTTTTTTTTTTTTTTTCCTAATCAAAGAAACATCATTTGAGACAAATGCCACTCAAAAACAACATTCATTTAAAATAAGTAAAAAAAAACTTTCAGATAAACCGTTGATTCTTTCACTTTTTTTTTTTTTTTTTTTTTTTTTTTTTTTTAACCTAAAATTTCTCGACAGAGGAAAAAATATTACTTAAAACGACAATAGAATTCACATGAAAAAAAAATTCAAATAGAAAAAGCTTCCCTTTCTGGGTTATTCTGGGAAAATTAATTTTCATTCGATAACAAAAATCTATCAAAATGAGAAAAAAGAATTGAACACAATCACAACCCAAAAAAAAAATTCTTAAGGAATCTCCTTTTTCTTATTCAATTAAGTTAAGTCGTTATACATAGTCTTAACATGAGTGATCATAACTCCTTCTTTATAAAAAAAAATCTCCTAATAAATATCATATGAGATCAAATACTTCTCAATAAAAATATTAATTAAGCCGAGAATCAAGAAAAGAAAAAAAAAGTCACTAATGCCTCGTGTGTGTTAACGACCTTATACAAGACTCAACAAGACAGCAATTCCTAACCTCACACACGTGTAATAAATAATCAAAATCCTTATAATATTAACAAGTTGTAAAATTAGAATTCCTAACTCGCATCGATTTACAGAAAAAAAATTATTCGTTGAAAGAAAAAAAAAATATTGCAATTAAATCACTTAGCAAAAAACTGATACTTAAATTCATGTGAAATCCTGCACGAGCACATGTTTCCATTTTCGTTCCTCTGAAATCCTGTATGAGCACATTTTTTCCATTTCCTGGCATAACGGGATTTACGGATGTTTCTCCTGGATTCCAAAGCAACGAGTCCCTGTTCGGGCGCCAGTTGAAGCTGGGTGTTTTCCAACTTCGTTGATCGGGTCCGGGAAAGGATTAAAACATAGACCGATGTTAACACGTGCTCCATATATTCCAAATGCAAAAGTACAAAACTTAATCCAGGAACTAAAACCCTGAGTAAAATAATCGCATCTTTAGTTCACAATAAAAAAGAATAAATGGAAACAAACCCAAGAATCGTTTCTTACCGATAATTCGGGCTAAATGACAAATGTACAATTTAATACTCCATGTTGGAATAATTCATGATCGCCGTCCCGCTCTCCCTCAAAGGGGATTATCCTCTTAACCCCTCATTTAAAAATAATAGTTTCGACCAAAATAAATCCCGGTCACTTCGAGCATTTTAAATAAATAAAACTATAGCAATCTAATATTTAAATAAATTAAATAAGTAGATAAATAACGGATTAAATAATGGCGACCGGCATAACGTACGAGAGCGAACGATTTTCTCTTGACCGGAAACAGTGGACGGCGCACAGTGAGTTTTGCACTTGCGCACAAACGACGAAAAACGAGCGCGATATTTTACCGCGAAGGAAATACTTTCAAAATACTTAACAAAGTTTCTCCGCTTTTATTTAAGCCGTACGAACGGTTATTTTTAACCGTTACAAAAATTGGCGGTAAAGAAAAAAGGGGAAATCAGCGAAAATCATACGTAAGTTAAAGGGGGAGTTCAAGAAATCTTACTAAGCCTTACGAGAGGGGGGAGGGGGTCGAAAAACCCCCCAAAAAAAAGTCTTACGTAATGCTTGAACGCTCCCAAAGGTGGTAATAAATATGCAGAAGCTTAAAGTTATACCTTTTAAAACTAAGGCTGGGAAATCATAATCGATATTTTTCCCCCTTCTCGATTTTGCTTAAAAAATGAAAAATTTGAAAATATATAATTTTCGCAAATTACATTATTAGACAAGATCTCATTGAAAACTTTATGAATTTGACATTGGGGGAGGGAGAAAGGGGAAGATGAAACTTTTTCTTCAAAACTAAGAGAAAATATGTTTCAATATCTCTTTATTCTTTTTTTTTTTTAAAGAAAAGACGATTTACAGTGTTTTCTCTAAGAGCACATTGTAAACTTTTTAAGCAATATGATTCCCCCCAAGTTCGCAGTGAAAAACGTGTAGAAGTTCGCGGATGTTATGAAAAATGTTAAATCTTCTCTTCTTCTCGTATCGTGTTCAATAGCTCATGATCGTTTTCCTTTCTTTTCCCCCCATTTTTTTTTTTTTTATATTTCATTCTTTCTTCAGAAGAAAAAAAAAGTCAAGACGCCTCATTTCGTGACGTTTTTTCCCACCCTGCGACACCGATTTTTATTTTTGATTATATTATACAAAGGAAAAAGCCAAAAAGCACTCTTAATTTGACAGCCGAGATCAAAGAAATTCATTATTCCATAACAGCGTTTATATTTTCTAAATAGGAAAAGGAGGGAAAAAAAAAGAAGCCCTCACCCTTCTTTTAAGACGCGGGTTTTTGAAAGACACGGTAAGGGAACAAGGGAGGGTGAAAAGGAAGAGAGGTTTTCGCTGCTCATTGCTCATGTTAAGTTGAACAACGCAACGGGCCTCACCGAAATTAATTCATTCCATGCATGAGTGTACACAAAATTACTTCTAAATCAATTGGAACTGGGGTAAACGATCAAATTATTACGTCATACTTTGTCTCTGATTGATTATTCCTTAAAAGGAGGGAGAGAGGAAAGTTTCAGCTCCGTTCGGTTATCTTCAAACTTTGCTAAAGGAAAATAAACTTATTGGGTCATTGCAACTACGGGGAGGAAAGCTAAGCACTATCAGGTTGATAACGGTATGCGTAAATGTTACCGGCAATGCCGGAATTGAGTCTTTCCTAAAATTTGCCATTTCAGTTGGAAACCTTTTTGGTAATTTCATCTTAAGTAGCTGTAGTCGTTGATAGGTTGCCCTTCTTATTAGTCATTGGTAGGACTGCATCAGCTCGAAGCCGTCATTTATTTATTTTATTCAGTTTTTTTAGAAATTTATGAGGAAGGGTAGTAGTTAGTAGCAAGCCGCGATTCGTAGGTTTTTTTTTTTTTTTTTTTTTTTTTTTTTTTGCATTCTTGATTTCGGGCATCGCCGGTAACGTAATCATATTGAAAATGGGGGGGGGGGGGGGGGGGGGGGGGGAAATTGAATTGCATTTCTCGCTCTATTCCCTTTTTTTCATATTCTAGGTTTGCATTCAAATTTAGGTTTTCAGTCTTTTTTTTGCTTGAGGTGACCTTTTGAAAAGAGAGGAAAGATGTAATGGCGAAGAAAATATATATCGAAAAAATAAATAAATCGTCTTTTTTTTGTTAAAAATTTTGTTTTTAGAATTCACTTAAGATCGAGGAAATTGAGATATTATGCAAACTTGGGCTCTCCTTTTGTTGTTTTCAATGTGAGCGAACTCTTGGCTCTCAAATAAATCAGTGAGTTATTGAAATGAACATGGTTGTGTTCTTCAGTTTGCAGTCGTTAGATTCTACGACATTCATTTATTTATTTTTTGCACCCAAAAAAATGCTGCTTTAGGTCAATGCAAAAAATGCTTTGCGACAAAACATTTTTTTAAAACTTAGGTCTGTACAGTGGAAACGTTTTGTGCCAAGAAGACTCGTGAGTCACGAGTATTGTTGCTAAGAAAGATTGCTTGTATTGTGAACGAGGCATATACACTTTTTCGGGTGTAGTAGAATACCTACATATTCAATGGCTGGACCGTTACCCCAAAATGCTTCCATAAGAGTCCTCTAGTGTCCCTGTAGTCTACATGAGCACTTGAACAGTGGTTCTTTAAATTTTTGCTATATTTGGCGGTGATGTTTTGAGATCCCTCCAATGCTATGCTGGCAGATATTTTACTTTAAGCTCTCTATTCTCCGCTCTCAGTTGTACTCCAGGGACAAGCTGCCACAGAGAGAAAGGTTTTCTTGCCGTAAAGCATATATGCTTTGGGGCTCTGTATTCAAATATGAACCTAAACTAGACATGTTTGGGACAAAGCATTTATGCTTTACGACAAGAAAATTTATTTTCGACGAATAGTTGATTTATTACTTGCATATATGCCTTGCCCAAAATAAAACTTTTATTAGCTTCAATTTACTGGTCAAAATGACTTTCATTTTTCTTTGTGTGAAGCTTATCTCTGCAGTTAGCATTATTAACTCAAAAAATGTAAAGTTTGAATTTTATTTTTTCACATTTTATACAATGAATAAAATAAAGAAATATTGTTTACTTCTTTTTTAAATGTGAAAAAAAAAAAAAAAAAGGGTTGACCTAAAGATCTCGGGTATTTTTATATATAAATATATATAATTTATATAATTTTTATAAATTATATATAATTATATATAATTTATATATAATTATATATAATTTATATATATTTATATATAAATATATAAATTATATATAATTATATATAACTTATATATAATTATATATAATTTTTAATTCAAATAATAATTGCATTATATATCAATTATATATAAATTATATATAATTTTAGAAAATGCACAAATTAAATACTATATATAAATTATATATAAATATATATAATTATATATAAATTTTGAGTTTAAAATCTATTCCATATTTATTCTGTGCCATTCAGAGAAAACGTGTGACGACCATTAATAGGGGTGTCAAAGGGTATCTCCCTGTTACCATGGACGATCGGCCCCCACCGGAAAGTAAAGTCGCGAGTTTGGCATTTTATTGGACCTTATAAGATATGTTATCCCCCAACGTTTTAGTCCGATAAGTTAAACATGGGAGCAACGCTGCACGAGATCTGTTTTTTTCATTTATCGTGCATTTCTTTTTTATTATGAAATTTGGAGATCCGGCAAAAATCATGAAGGTACCCTACTTTAAGACCAATATTGTGGGTAGGCTGGACCCCTCCTAAGGTCAATGAACCCGGAGAAAAAAATTTTAAAATGAAAATTTGCCAATTTCTTACAGTCCGACAGAGGTGGCACTTTTAATGCCTTATATATGATGGTCTTAGGGTACCCTAACATATATCATTGAGCCGTTTTCGCCCGCTTGGTGCGTCAGGTCGAAAAACTCAGAAACCTTAATAGGTATACCCGAGTAAGCATCTGAAATCTGCCCTTGGCGGAAAATCCGGGGGGGAATGCCTTTAGTATGTAGGTACTCTATAGGGATATCATGACATATAGGTCTTAAGGCCACCCTGTGCAGAAATGGGGGTGGGGGGTCGAAAATCGAATTTTTGGTCTTTTTTTTTCGCCCATGGTAAATTCTAGAGGGGGGAGGGGGAAGAAAATCATGAAGATGCCTTGAGGGCAGTCTCCACTTGATAACGTTCACCGCATTCGCGTTATCCGCCTTCTCGATGAACGTAATCGCACCGGAAGTTTTGTGGATCTTTTACCACGATTTTTTTGATCATCTTCTGCTTTTTTCTATTTACAAACATTAAAAATGGCGGTTTTGAAAGATGTTTTTACGGATTTAAAAAGAAAAATTTTAATTCGGGCATGGGGAAGACAATAAATCTGTTCCAAAACAAATTCTGGGTAAGCCAATTTTGTATACTTAATGAAATATACGGTAATCTTTTTATGCCACAAACGTTTACGGGAGCAAAACCTGCAAAGTACTTCCGGTGCGATTACGTTAACCGTGATGACGGACAACGCGAATGCCGTGAACGTCATCAAGTGGAGACTGCCCTTTAGACGAAGGGCAACACAATGATGAGGGAGGGACCCGAAAAGCCAATGATCTCGGAAGGAGGGCCTTTCGAATCCTTTTTTTAAAGATTTCGCTTGCATCCAAAAGAGGGATTACTTTCAAAATCCGTTCGTTCGGCTCGTCTTATGTCTGTTTTAAAACATTTTTGAGATTGATCCAGGAATGATTTTAAAAATACTTAGAGAAACCAATTTTTTTTCAGCCCCCCTCCCTTTCCCCCGGTCTCCTTGTAAAGGAACAATACCCTTAAGCATTTTCATTAAAATGATATACAAGAGCAGTCTTCATTAAAGGTTTCACATAGAATTAATCTTTACGAATGTAAAGGGGATACGGGAAAAAATGAGCAAAATTCAAAAACCTCCACTTTTATGTTGACCCATCTGGAAAATGGTATCGAACCATTGATATTATATTACTAGGCCATAAGACGCGCTGAACGAACGGATTTTGAAAGTAATCCTCTTTTGGATGCAAGCGAATCTTTAAAAAAAGGATTCGAAAGGCCTCCTTCCGAGATCATTGGCTTTTCGGGTCCCTCCCTCATCATTGTGTTGCCTTCGTCTAAGCATCTTCATGATTTTCTTCCCCCTCCCCCTCTAGAATTACCATGGGCGAAAAAAAAAAAGACCAAAAATTCGATTTTCGACCCCCCACCCCCATTTCTGCACAGGGTGGCCTTAAGACCTATATGTCATGATATCCTATAGGGTACCTACATACTAAAGGCATTCCCCCCCGGATTTTCCGCCAAGGGCAGATTTCAGATGCTTTCGACCCGACGCACCAAGCGGGCGAAAACGGCCCAATGATATATGTTAGGGTACCCTAAGACCATCATATATAAAGGCATTAAAAAGTGCCACCTCTGTCGGAACTGTAAGAAATTGACAAATTTTCATTTTAAAATTTTTTTCTCCGGGTTCATTGACCTTAGGAGGGGTCCAGCCTACCCACAATATTGGTCTTAAAGTAGGGTACCTTCATGATTTTTGCCGGATCTCCAAATTTCATAATAAAAAAGAAATGCACGGTAAATGAAAAAAACAGATCTCGTGCAGCGTTGCTCCCATGTTTAACTTATCGAACTAAAACGTTGGGAGATAACATATCTTATAAGGCCCAATAAAATGCCAAACCCGCGACTTTACTTTCCAGTGGGGGCCGATCGTCCATGGTAACAGGGAGATACCCTTTGACACCCCTATTAATGGTCGTCACACGTTTTCTCTGAATGGCACAGAATAAATATGGAAATAGATTTTAAACTCAAAATTTATATATAAATTATATATAAATTATATATAATTATATATAATTATATATAGTATTTAAGTTGTGCATTTTCTAAAATTATATATAAATTATATATAAATTATATATAATTATATATAATTATATATAATTATATATAAGTTATATATAATATATATAATTATATATAAATTATATATATTTATACATAAATTATATATAAATTATATATAATTATATATAATATATATAATTATATATAAAAAAATACCCGAGATCTTTAGGTCAACCAAAAAAAGTTATTAATTAATCATTAATTTCATCAAATGAATCTCTCCGTTAGATTGCGGAATTAATTAAGAAAAGCAAAGAATGTAAAATTTGGAATATTTTTTTAAAAATATTGTTTCTTTTTTCACATTTTATAATAAAAAACATTTTTTTTTTAAATTATAAAATGTGAAAAAAAAAAATTATATTTCAAAATTTTACATTTTTTAATATAATTCCGCAGCCCAACGGAAAGATTCATATAATGAAATTAATGATTTAAAAACGCGAAAAATTAATAATAATTAAAATCACGGACATAATAAAGTTAAGAAAAATCATCTAAATTAGAATTTTAAAATTATGCATTGCAAACTCGTTAAAAATACCGATAAGACCGATGATATCATTAAGTTTCCTGACTGGATCAACCTCATGAAACTTCAGGTCATCTATAACAAAACAATGAAAGCACGGAAAAAATTAACACAAGCAGCTATGGCCGCGATTTGTAATTAACAAAGTTTTCACTGAAAGGAGCTCTGTGAACGATTTTATTTTCTTTTATAATCCCTTACAAATCAAACATAGATTGGGGCATCTCATTTTTTGAAATTGATACTCATCATCTTTCTGTTAGATTGCATTATCAATTTAAAAAATATAAAATTTGGATTTTTTTTTCACCTTTTATAATGCAAAAAACAAACAATCATTGTTAATTTTTTTCATTATAAAATGTGGAAAAAAAACAATAGTTTTAACTTGTCATTTTTAATAAATGAATCATTCCGTTAGATTGCGGAATTAATTTAAAAAATGAAAAATTTTGAATTTTTTTTTCCCATTTTATAATGAAAAAAAAAGAAAGAAAGAAAGAAATCAATAAATTGCTTATTAAAATTCCAAATTTTATATTTTTTAAATTAATTCCGCAATCTAACGGAAAGATTCATTTAATGAAATTAATGATTTATAACACGAAAAATTAATCATAATTAAAACCACGGAAATAAAAAAAGTTAAAAAAAAAATCATCTAAATTAGAATTTTAAAATTATGCATTCCGAACGCATAAAAAATACCGATAAAAACACGGAATAATAAATTAAAGACACGGAATAATTGACATGCCGGTAAGCAGTATGGCCGCATTTTAGTACAAAAGCATCATTTTTTATGTTTTTAAAATTTTCCACTTTTTTTTATACTTTCTTATCTTTAGATCCTCCAATCTAGAAGCATAGATTGGGGGATCCAAAGATAAGAAAGTACAAACCAAAAGTATAAAAAAAAAGTAAACAGGAAAATAAATAAATAAAAAAAATTAAGAAATACAATGACACTGTGTCAATGACGCAATTTCATTGTATATCTTATTTATTTATTTATTTATTTTTTTTTTTTTTGGATAATCCCGGTTCAACCGGGGTCCAGGATGATGGGATCCGGGATCCAGGATCCGGGATCCATGGTGCCAGTGGGAGCGAAGAGACGGTCTTTTATTCAATCTTCTATACAAATTTTTTTAAATAGTCTTTTAATTCTTGGAAATAGTCGCCTTCTTTAAGATCTCTGTCAGAGGCTCCCACAATATGCCCAGAAGCTGGCGGCTGAAATTTATCTAGAAGCTGCGAAACAGCCTCTCAAAAGAGTATATCTCCATGCACGATTGTGATGGACGTAGCTCATTTGACCTGCCCAGTACAGAGTTGTTGCACGAAAATTTTTTCGCAAGGAAAGTGGTTACATTTGTTTTCGAACAACATCGAAAACAAATGTAACCACTTTCCTTGCGAAAAAATTTTGGAAAAGTTTCGTACAAAAATTTTCGTGCAATGTAACCAACGCCTAAAGCAGGAGTGTCTACTGACGGTTGGTCGATCGGAAAAGCACCCGATTAAAGTAAAAAATAATGAACTTTCTAGATGAACTTGAAAAATCCTAATTTCATAAAAAAAAAGGAAAAAAATTTTTTATAAAAAAAATAGGTGCGCACAAGAGAAAGTACTTAGGGTATTAAAACATGAAAGCTTTTATATTTTTTTATTAAGCTCGTCTTGAACGAAGAATCATGCCCCGGCTTTGTGATTTTACGAGCATTCACAAAAAGGTTTTTCACTTGAGTTAATCCAAAGCAATATTGTTACTTTAAGATTGCTTTTAATAATTGTCAGTAACAAAAGTAGATGTGAGAATTTCTTTCTTTTTGCCCATTTTGAGCTTTTTTTTACTCTCTCTCTCTCCAAGGATTTGTGCCGACTTTTATAATTTTTTTTTTCTCGGGATTTTCGGTTTTGTGTGCTTTCCCAGTCGTAAATTTTATGACGGTTTTGGGATATCTTTTTCTTTGCTCGATTATCCTCAACTCGCAATATTTTTTATTATTATTATTTACGCCTTAAATAATAATAAAAAATAAACGTCTGTTAAACCGTTCGTGAAAAGCGTTAAAAGAAAATGAGGGTTGTTACCTTTTTTTTTTTTTTTTTTTTTTTTTTTTTGGGATTCGAAAAAAAAAAGAGAGAACCGCCTGGATTTTGTTAACCGGAAGAATAAACATGACTCTGGAGTAAGTGGCACCCGGTCCGTAAAACTTAATCTGCAGATGTAAATTCCGACTGAGGGCATGACGTCCGGAAAAGGGAATTCCTATCATGAGGCTTTTTTTTACGTTTGGGGTTGTAATTTCTTTTTAAAACGATTTTAATTATCTTCATTCTAAATTCGGCTCCTGTCTCGGCGACGATGTTTACTGCTAATGATGTCACGTCGGACCCTCCCGAGTGATCATTTTCAGCTCGTAAAAATTTCTTCATAAAATCTTCGTAAACGAGGGAGTAAATAAAGATGCTATGGCATTTAGTGTGGAAAAAAAAAAATATGGCCGGAATTTTTTTTTTTTTTTTTTAAGTGTTTATTTTGAACCAGGCAGTGTAGTAATTTTTTTTTCGATAGTTGGCAACATTAAAATTTGAATAAAAGTGGATTTTGCGACCTACGGGTCCCAGTATTTTGCAAAAAAATTGATTAAGCTGTACATTTTGTGCTATTTTATATATAATTTATATATAACTTATATATAACTTATATATAACTTATATATTATTTATATATAATTTATGTAAAACCACATTTTAGTAAAAATGTGGTTTTGGTTCGGTTTGGTTTTTCTTCTAAACGGTTCGGATTTGATTTCGGTTCAGATTTTTTCCTTTCCCGATTTTCCCTGAGTTCAGCTTCGGTTCGGTTTTACAAACTCTTTTTAAATTTTAAATGGGTTCGAGTTCGGTTTCTTATTTAAAATTTTCTAAAATTTTCGGTTTGGTTCGGATTTTCTGAGACAAGAAACCCAGGTCCGGTTCAATTTTTTCAATTTGATTCGTTTTGCCATCCCCCGCAATTTTGGAATCCACCTGGCATGGTGTCTCCAAAAAATCTACACACAACACAGATGTTCCTGGTAAGAGGAAAAAAAGAAAAAAAAACGAAAAATATGAATTAAAAAAAAAAAACGAAAAAAAAAGAAAAAAGGAAAAAAAAAAAAAAGAAAAAAGAAAAAAAAAAAAAAAAAAAAAAAAAAAAAAAAAAAAAAAAACGAAAAAATTTGCGTTTTAATTTGGATTTGAACACTATTTGAGAACGTGAATCGGTACCGGTACAGTATTCACTCAAATACAAAGCTGGCTCCAATTTTTTTTTCTTTTATTTAAAAAATAAAAAAATTTATTTATAAATTTTATTTTATTTTATTTTATTTTTTTTATTTTTTTATTTCTTTTATTTATTTATTTATTTTTTGTTTTTTGTAAGAAACCGGAAAATGCCAGACAATAGACAACAGGCACGTTTTTTACTGAACATATTTTTTAAACGAACCTAGCATATAAAAATAGTAAATGTGATTTTAGCTGTTATGCGATGTTTAATTAGCGAATAAAAAAGAATAAAAATTTTGGCTGTTTGAATTGGCGCCGAAACGACCATGACGTCACAGTTCACTATTTAGGTATGCTCCTAAGTGAGTTATCGGCGGCATGCCGCAGCATGCCCATTGGAGCAAGAAGAGTTGTCGTACGAACAAATCCGTATTAATCTTTGACGACGCGCAGGTGCACTCGTGGTTTCGTCTTTCAAATAATCGCGCGCTCAAAAGTGAACAATGACGTAACACCAATGAGAAACGTTTTGGAGTGTGATCACGAGACAAAAAGTTTTTACGACTTTATAATTTTTTTTTCTTTATTTCTAAGAAAATTCCTTCAGTAAAAATTGTCATTAGATGACCAGAAAACTTTGAATTTTCATTATTCACCATAATTAGCAATCATGTCTGTTGTCTATTAGGAGATTAAGCATTATCACCGCATCATTAATCGAAATCATTGACGCCTTTTTAACGAGGAAAAAGCCAAACTGAATTAATAGATTACCGGTAATCAAGCTCCCTCTTATGTTCCAGAATATTCAAATCCAACAAAAAGAGACGAAGAAAAAAAAAAAAGCTAAGAATCCCTCTTACGAAAACATGATGACTTTCCTACCGTCATCCGTGGATTTTCCTCGAAAATCTCTTGTCAGCACAGAGGAGAGAAAAAAAAACAAGGAGAATGGTAATGGGGGTGCATACGCACCCCATTAAACTTTCTCGCGGCTTTATTGGTGGAAAAAAGAAGTTGAAATAAAGAAAAAATGTAAAAAATCAAGTTTAGGTTTTCAAAGGGTATTAATTAAACCCGAGGTACACGATTCCCGCTGTACCCACATAAAGAATCCCAATTTCTGAAAAATAATTCCATATTCGGATTCCTCTACCCCGAAAATATTTACAAAAATCCGGTTAGTTTTTTGATCCGAGGTACACGATTCCCGCTGTACCCACATAAAGAATCCCAATTTTGGAAAAATAATTCCATATTCGGATTCCTCTACCCCGAAAATAATTTCAAAAATCCGGTTAGTTTTTTGATCCGAGGTACACGAATCCCGCTGTATCCACATAAAGAATCCCAATTTTGGAAAAATAATTTCATATTCGGATTCCTCTACCCCGAAAATATTTTCAAAAATCCGGTTAGTTTTTTCATCCGAGTTACACGAATCCCGCTGTACCCACATAAAGAATCCCAATTTTGAGAAAATAATTCCATATTCGGGTTCCTCTACCCCGAAAATATTTTCAAAAATCCGGTTAGTTTTTTGATCCGAGGTACGCGAATCCCGCTGTACCCACATAAAGAATCCCAATTTTGGAAAAATAATTCCATATTCGGATTCCTCTACCCCGAAAATATTTTCAAAAATCCGGTTAGTTTTTTGATCCGAGGTACACGATTCCCGCTGTATCCACATAAAGAATCCCAATTTTGGAAAAATAATTTCATATTCGGGTTCCTCTACCCCGAAAATATTTTCAAAAATCCGGTTAGTTTTTTGATCCAAGGTCCGCGAAATCCGCTGTACCCACAAAAAAAATCCGAATTATCGATTGTTCCTGTAACTCGAGATATCGATATGACTTAATCGATATATCGATATATCGATATGACTTATTACGTCATTCGAGATATCGATTTTTAGGCCTAGTTTACACGTAGCCTAATCCTCATAATTTGTGAACCAATCATCCGACTTCAACCAAATTTTGATGGTATGATACTTTGACCAATATCTACTACAGTACGAAAATGGTGATGATTTGTAGCCGGGTTCGAGATTTATCGTCACAAGAAGAAAACCAAATTTAAAAGTTCAAATATTTGCCGTTTACGTAATTTTTTAAATTTTTCAAAAATAAGAAAAGACCCCCTCTTATTTTTCGACGAAAAATACGTGTGCAAAATTTCCTTTTGATCCGATGCGTAATAGCGGAGAAAAAGCTCCGGGCGTACGCGGCGTACGAGGCGTACGCGGCGTACGCGGCGTACGAGGCGTACGCGGCGTACGCGGCGTACGAGGCGTACGCGGCGTACGCGGCGTACGAGGCGTACGCGGCGTACGCGGCGTACGTGACGTACGAGGCGTACGAGGCGGACAACCGGGAACTCAGAATTTTATTCTAAGTATAACTATATAAGTTTCATGTAGAAACTCGCAGGATTAACGATTTTCCCTTTTTCGACCACGGCAATACTTTCTTCGCGCCCGCTTCGCGGCCACTCGAAAGTAAAAAAAAAAAAAAAAGAACAACGCATACTGTCAGAAAAGTTTTTGATCCTTTTGATTTATCCGTTATATGAATATCCTCCCGCCGAAAAGGATATGCCACGAATATACAGTACATCACATGTAATCAATTTTGTTATATGAGCAAATAATGCAAGATAAAAGCGAAAGAAGAAGGATGAGGAGGAGAAGGAGAAGAAGGAGGAGGAGAAGATGGAAGAAGCACAAGGGGTTTGGCTTTGTAGTTCCAGGAGGCCTTGATCTTTCGGCTTAACGCATTAATTCTGCTTCATGAAATTTTCGCGTCTTCGAGTTTTCCACGTATATATGATGAAAATTTTCGCTATCCTTGTTATATTCATATCGGAGCGAGATTAAGAAAACTGGTTGCTTAATGCCACGATAACACTCATTATGTTGCGAAATCACGTCTTCATTTTAAAAGCGTCTTTTTGATCAAAAGAGAAAAAAAAAAAAAATTTACTCTCAGAAAATTTAATTTAGATGGGATTTTTTTTTTTTACCGAAGAAGATTTTTTTTCAAGACTTTTTCTTTCTCCTCAATTTCTTAAAACACAATCAAAGCTCAAAAGATTCTTTTGATCAAAGAAAATAAGGCACGCGCTGGGTTGTCCATCCGACTTCCTTTTAACTAAAAAGAAAAAAAAAAGGAAAGAAACCATTAAAAAAAATCGGGATCAATTATTTTTTAAACAGAAGGAAAAAAAAAGAAAGAAAGAAAGAAAAATGTACGTCATCGGTATTGTTTTCAAAAGACCGGAATCAATTCATTATCCTAAAGCATTCGACTGCGTCAGGTAATTTCCGGGAAAAAGGAAAGGGGACTTTTCGGGATTTAGATTTTGTTAAAAGATTAGATCCTTTGACCCAGTCCTGTACATTGTGTCAAGTTTCCTTCGACCTTTTGTCCTCCGCTCGTATTTAATCTTACTTCTGAATAAGTTTTGACCCAAAAGCTGGAAAAATAAAGTAAATTTTCCGTTTAAAATATTTATTTTCTTTGTTATTACCAGAGGGATCGACGTCAAAAAGATATAGGGCTATCATTTAGATAAAGAAAGTCGACCCTGTCAACCTCAAAATACAAAGGTCGCATATCGACCCCCCCCCCCAAAAAAAAAAAAAAAAAAAAAAAAAAATTCGTTTTTTTTTCTTTTCTTCAAAAATGGGTTTCCTTTTTACGGTCTTTTATACCTTCTTTTCAAAATTTTGCCAACTTTGGCCAATTTGGCTAAACCAAGAAAAGTGCGTTATAAAATGTTATAACTATAACGTTTAGGGCAATTATAAAATTTTATAGCTTTTTAACTTTTTGGCCGATTATAAAATTTTATAACTCTATAACGTTTTGGCCGACTGTCCCTAAGTTCGGTTTCGGTTCGGTTTTTGTTTTTTATTTTTTATTTTTTTTAGTGAAAATGTGGTTTTTGTTCGGTTTGATTTTTCTTTCACCAAAACCAAACCGAACCAAAACCACATTTTCACTAAAAAAAAAAAAAAAAAAAAAAAAAAAATTATAATAAATAAAAAACCGAACCGAAACCGAACTCAGGGAAAATCAGGGAAGGGAAAAACCCGAACCGAAATCAAATCCGAACCGTTTAGAATTAAAACCAGACCGAACCAAAACTGTGTGATTTAAAAAAAAAAAACCGAACCGAATCCAACTAAAACCGTTTTTCTTTTCTTTTTGAAAAAAATCCGGCATTCTACAAAACACCAGAACCGAAACCGATTTTTTAAAAAATAAAAACCGAACGGAAATCGGATATTTGTTAACCAAAAAATCCGGTTTTTAAACGGAAAAACAAACCCAAACCTGGGAGGCTTTAACAAAAAACCGAACCGAACTGAACCAAAACAGGCTTCTTTTTTTAAAAAAAAACCGAACCGAAACCGAACCGAATTTATCAAGAAAACAAAACGAAAGCCGAATCCGAACGCAGTTAATTTTAAAAACCGAATCGAACCCGAAACCGGTTTTGTGTTAAAACGAAAAAGAAAACCGAACTTAAACCGAACGGATTCAAAAAAATTTTGGGTAAGTACCCAAACGCAGGGATGGCGTTCTGATTCCGATTCCGA
This sequence comes from Liposcelis bostrychophila, assembly GCA_037577465.1. Lineage (NCBI taxonomy): Eukaryota > Metazoa > Arthropoda > Insecta > Psocodea > Liposcelididae > Liposcelis > Liposcelis bostrychophila. The sequence goes on along the minus strand of CM075214.1, from coordinate 12,659,527 downwards.
TTCTGATTCCGATTCTAAACTACAGGAGAAATTTTCACTGTTCCGATTCCGATTAAAATCTATTTGGCATACCATCCCTGCCCAAACGGAATCGAAAGTTTCCTAATTAATTTCGAGCCTTTTTCTGGAACATTTTAACCGAAACCAAACCGAATTCAACTTTTTAACTTAAAAAGAAACCGACCGAACCGTTTTGATTTTCGGAGCTGCTTGCCACCCCTGACTAGGATGCTGATGGTTGAAAAAAAAAATTTTGTTTGTGCCCTTCAAAGTGGTCGGATGTTAAAGGAAAATATACATCAGCACTGCAGGAGGTTAATACGGTTCCTCGAAATTAATTTTTTTTTTTTTTAAAGTTTGAATTTTTTATAAAAAAAAGAAAAAAAATCGGAGGTTAAAGGAAAACCTCAGCTTTAACCTCAAATTTTTTTTTCCTGAAAGTTCAGAGGAAAAAATTCTGTTTACGAGGTAAAAGTGCATTTTACCATTTTTGCTTTGACTGTATCTTGCCTTGATATTTTTTTTTTTTTTTTTGGGGGGGGGGGGAAGGCGTAAGACGACTTTCCTTTCCAATACTGCAGCGATTTTTTTGAAATTACCCCCCCACGACTAAGGGCGGCGTCGCGGATGACGAAAGACGAAAGACAAGTTATTGATAAACTTTCAAGTTTTTTTTTTTTTTTTCAATAACCGACGAAACGCTCAAAAGTAAAAGTAAAAGGGAATGGGGGGAGGAGAAAAAGTAAAACCTATCCGGAGTTTCAGGAAAATGACTTTAAAAAAGGGAAACCCGGGAAAATGCGAAAATGTCAGTAACCGAAGGGAAAAATTACCAAATTATAATATTGGGTAAATCCAAAGCACAAATAATTTCAATCTGTTCTTAATGAATTTCTTTCCGAAGAGCTTTTTTTACCCTGAAAAGTTATCGAAAAGTCTTCTTAAAAAAGTTTCAAAATGATGGGGCGGGGAAAAGCTAAAATAAAAATTGTATTCAATTAAAGGAAACTTTCTTTGTGATGCTTTAATGAATGCTATGAATATAACTTATGCAAAAAAAAAAAAAAAAAAAAAAAGAGGCGCGCTGTTTTTTTTTTTTTTTTTTTTTTTTTTTTCCTTCTTTCTTTTGGTCCTCCGATTCATTACCATAATGTTACTCATTTATTCGTCGAGGATGAAATTCTTATTCTAGTAGGGGGAAAAAAAATCTCAACAAAAGAAACGGTTTGTCTAATCGATAATTAAAGGAAAAAAACCCGTTAGAAACAAAATCCTAAATATGAGAAAAACCCATCAGTGGGCAGCGTGTTGGGGTTTTTTTTTCGTCTTTTCTCTCTCTGCAGGACGACCGCAATAATGATTTAATAAAAAAAAGGATTCTTTCTACCGGAGGAAAAAATTTTTTATTTCGAACCGAAAAAAAAAAACGTTATGGCAATTTTTGATGATATAAACTGTATATTTTCCAAGAAATGTAAAACGTCGTGCTAATATATTCTTCTGTTATGAAAAAAAAAAGAAAAAACAAAATGAGGTATCATTTTGGATCTGAAATCCCGGCGGACGTTTAACAAAGGGATTTTTTTTCCCCCTTTCAAAATAACAAAATAAAAATTCCATTTTTTTGTCAAAAAGAGTGGACGGGGCGTTGGGGAAAGAAAAAAAAAAAAAAGGAAAAATTGAAAGTTTGCGAGATTAGATATGTTATAATCCTGAGCCTAGAGGCAAAAAAAATGTATATCTCAGTTTTTTTTTTTTTTTTTTTTTTTTGCAAAGTCCGCACAAAAAGCGAAGTTTCAGAAAAATCGAATTTAACACATTCAAAAAAATAAAAAAAAAAAAAGAGGGAGAAAAAGAAGGAGTAAAGGTGAAGACTCGTGGAGATGCCGGGTAAAGAAACAAGTTTCGCAATTCCCATCATTTTTGAAAAGACAAAAAGAAAGAAAGAAAAAAATAGATCTATCGTGTAAGTACACAAGCAAGGCAAGCATCATTTGCAAGTGAAATCGACTGGGTTTTCCTCAAACCTGAGGGTAAAAAAGAGGAAAGAAAGAAGGAATAAAAAAAAAGAAACTAGATTTCCCCACTATAAAGTTTATTTTCGAGCTTTTTTTCTTGGGCCTTTCACCCGTAGTTTTAGTTCTCTCCTTTTTTTTTCCTTTATTTCTTGTAAAATGATAGCGTTTCAGGGATCACGGCTATTTGATGCAAATATGTCTCATAGGGCGGGCCAGGAAATTGATTCTTCCGGCTCTTGATTCAGTTTTTGAAAGGTTTTTTTTTATGCTGTAAAGTTGCAAATATGCGTCGAAAAGGAGGATTCGATGGAATCCAGGAAGATTTTGAAAGGAGGTGTAATAGAAGAGCCCGCCCGAATTTACATTTAAAAGTCTGAATTTTTTAGTTGATGTAGATCTTTGAAATAGATCCAGGTAAGAAATTCTGATTTCCCGGGAAATTTGTGAATCTGGAATTTTCCGTTTTTCAGAAAAAAATCGTTTCCCAGGATTCGGATGAAGAGTTTCAGAAAAATAGTTCTCCAGGATTCGGATTATTTGTTTCAGAAAAATAGTTTCCCATAATTCGGATTAACAGTTTCAAAAAAATAGTTTCCCAGGATTCGGATTAAAAGTTTCAAAAAAATAGTTTCCCAGGATTTGGATTAAAAGTTTCAAAAAAATAGTTTCCCAGGATTTGGATTAAAAGTTTCAGAAAAATAGTTTTCCAGGATTAAAAGTTTCAGAAAAAGTAAACACAATTTCCCAGGATTAAAAGTTTCAGAAAAATAGTTTTCCAGGATTCGGACTAAAGGTTTCAGAAAAAAATAGTTTCCCAGGATTCGGATAATTGGTTTCAGAAAAATAGTTTCCCATAATTCGGATTAAAAGTTTCAGAAAAATAGTTTCCCAGGATTCGGATTAAAAGTTTCAAAAAAATAGTTTTCCAGGATTAAAAGTTTCAGAAAAATAGTTTCCCAGGATTCGGATTAAAAGTTTCAAAAAATAGTTTTCCAGGATTAAAAGTTTCAGAAAAATAGTTTCCCAGGATTCGGATTAAAAGTTTCAAAAAAATAGTTTCCCAGGATTTGGATTAAAAGTTTCAGAAAAATAGTTTTCCAGGATTAAAAGTTTCAGAAAAATAGTTTCCCAGGATTCGGATTAAAAGTTTCAAAAAAATAGTTTCCCAGGATTCGGATTAAAAGTTTCATAAAAATAGTTTTCGAGGATTAAAAGTTTCAGAAAAAGTAAACACAATTTCCCAGGATTAAAAGTTTCAGAAAAATAGTTTTCCAGGATTCGGACTAAAGGTTTCAGAAAAAATAGTTTCCCAGGATTCGGATAATTGGTTTCAGAAAAATAGTTTCCCATAATTCGGATTAAAAGTTTCAGAAAAATAGTTTCCCATAATTCGGATTAAAAGTTTCAGAAAAATAGTTTCCCATAATTCGGATTAAAAGTTTCAGAAAAATAGTTTCCCAGGATTCGGATTAAAAGTTTCAGAAAAATAGTTTCCCAGGATTCGGATTAAGAGTTTCAGAAAAATAGTTTCCCAGGATTCGGACTAACAGTTTCAGAAAAATAGTTTCCCAGGATTGGAAACTCATCCGCCTCTCCGATTGGTACTTTGTGTTACCACATAAAGTTCGAGTCGCAGTTGTGTTTGCACGGCATTTATTTATTTATTTATTTATTTATTTTTCATTCAGCTATCCGATTTTTGTTTCCAAATCTGTTCGCAGTAAAATCCATACGACAAAAACGTTGTCAGGAAGAAGTCGTACAAGATTATTCCTTAGAGTGCGGAGGGAACGGAGAAAGGGGGGGGGGGTTTGAAAACAGGAACAAATGGAGGTGGAAGAGCAAATGGCAAGGGGGTGACACGAAATGTAATTAAATTCGGGATGTTCATCTCAATTTAGAAGTCCCGTCATCAGATCCGACTGGGAAATTCGAGTTTGTAGCCAATTAGATAATTTATAACCTGGCCCCAAAACGAATGAAATCAAACTTCAATTCCCCAAGCTGATATATTTTCTTCGTTTCGATACGATGACGATTTTCTTATCAAAAATCCCTCTCCCTTGCCTCCTCTCCGTCGCTCTCCTTTCTTCCATCCTTTCGTTCCTCAATCAGGAAATTCTCCCGTTTCCTCGTTTTGCGTATCTTATAATTTTAACCCAATTAAAACGAAAACGGTTTTCGTACCAAAACCAGATGCTATAAAAGCAAATTTAATTTGTAAATAACAAACCGAGATAAGTCGCATTAAAAAAAAAAAAAAAAAAAAGAAATTATACTCAAGAACTTTGGAAACGTCGAGAGATTCAAACTCTGGAGGGGGGAGAAAGAAATTCCTTTTATCAATATGATATTTCATTTTTTTCAGTCGTCGAACGCTCCTCTTCCTCTTTTTTTTTTGTCTAGACTTAGGCGTCACAGAAATTCCTTTTCGGAACAGGATTATGTCAAGCAAAATGATTAAAAAGGATTTTTTTTCCCCTCCCTCCCTTCCTTCCTTGCTTACATCCCTTATAACGAAATTCGAAAAGCCAAAAGTGAAGATCAGTATCGTAAAACTTCTGATTTAATGATGTCAAGGAAAATAAAGTAAAAACTTGCAGACCCAACTTTCGAGATTGATTTTTTGCTTTTTGTCACATACAGTATATGTATCCGTATATAAAGTTTACTCCGTCGTATATAAACTTTTTCTACATGTAGAACGGACTTTTGACGTTTCTCGTGATTTTTCATTTTCAAAGAATTTAAAAAAAAAAAATGAGATTATTTGACTTCTCGTTGCATCCTTTTTTTTTTATTTCTTCTGCTTCTTCTTCTTCATCATCATCATTTTGTTCGCCAAGAATTCAAAAGGTCGCGATTAATTATTTTTGAGAAATAATAAAGCAAAATTTTGACAAGACGCTTGAAAAGTTTAATTATTTAACATCGTTAAAGGGGTCGGGAGAGTCGAGTCTCGCGGATTCGTTTTAAACGAAGGTAAATTAAAATAAAATAAAATTTAGAGCAAGGAAAAATCCACTATTGCGTCCGAGAGAAAATTGATGCTTATATCTAGCACAGTTTTTGAACTAGAGACCGACATACGAGAGAAACTGAGGACTTGGTGTGTTTTGTCATTTTACCATGTTTTTTTTTTTTTTTTTTGCG